>WEIV01019863.1:13119-46649 GCA_013390005.1 Calyptomena viridis
GAATTATCACAGCTGCAGCTAAGATTTTGTCCTTCACCTGCTTCCTGCACTTTTCATGTTTAATTCCGACCGCCGAAAGAGCGGGCACTTTGCAAGAAGCTAAACAAATACTACTTCCCGGTCACTCTACACTTCAGAACAGGTTAACTTTTCATTAACCCAGCGGGGCAAAAGGCTCTAGGATGCTCACACGCTTCCCTGGCCTTCAGGGGGCTAAAGCTCGATGTCAAACGCGCGCCGCGAAGCACGACCGTGCCCTTCTGCCCGGGCTCGGCGGCTCCCAGCTGCAGCCCCGGGGGCGGGGAAAGGCTCCTTTCCCGCAGCCCACAAGCCGTGCTGGGGCTGGGNGAGCCGGGCCGGGCAGAGCCGGGCCGGGCTGTGCCGGCGGGCGGCACGGCCACGCACAGCGCCAACAGACCAGTATCTACACTGACACGCACCCCTGCCCCGAGGTCGGGGCAGCTCATCGGGAAGAATGGTTTGGGTTGGAAGTGACCTCAAAGATCACTTGGTACCAACGTCCCTGCCACGGTAGTAGTCTCGTTGTAACGTGGTGCGCGGCTTTCTCACTATCATTTTTGCCTCCATTCAGCCGCCTAATACATACGAAACTAAGCTTTGGAGATTCTTGGTTCTTGTCAGCACTGTCACTCCTGTGCCCATCCTTTACTAGCTTTATATTGTGCCCTTACGTGCAATAGCTGATGGTGGGCTTTTGTCTAGTATTTTTTTAGAGCTACTATAAACTTTTGATATCCCAAAGTACATAACAGGAATTTTCTTTGCTTAACTTCCTGAATTTGGTTTGAGCCTCCTTTAAGTTTCTTTATGTACTTCCTACTTGATGTTTGGAAAGAAACACAGCAAGTGGAAAATATGTTCCTTGCTGAGCATCGGTGTGCCACTGAGGTGATTTAAAGGATTTGCATCCTATCCTACTCAGCTACAGCTTTTTCAAGCTGACAAATCCTAGTATACTGTGAGAAACGACTGCTCACCATAAAATGCAAATTATTTTATTGGGACAAATTCAGGAAGCAAAGGATTAATACGGCCGGGTGCATCCCAGGGCAAATGCACACGTGAGCTAAAAATGTAATACATTTTATACAATTTTTTACACAGAGGGCGGTTCTCAGCTTGTGATAAAAAAAAGAAAAACTTTCTAAAAGCATTCTTAACTTTCCTTATCTCTAAACAGAAAGTTACATTTCAATGTCAATGGTTGATATAGGGCTCGAATTTTATTACCCCTTGTCAAATCGGTGTCTGGCAAACATCTTCTTAAACAAAGGTCTTTAGAGTAAATATCTGTTTCTCTAAATACTCTTCTTCTTAACTACTCATCATAAATTCTTAACACACAGACAATGCTACGTTGGTCTGCTTCTAATCTAACTTAATAAACTATTTATTTAACTACTTTTAACTACTTTTTAACAAAAGTATGCGATAAGCAAAATACAATTTCATATTTTTCACATATACATAGGCATTCCAAATATGATCCTTTAAGACATCGTGGGTAAGGCAAAGGAGGCCAGGCCAGAGTTCAAATGTAAACGTGGCATTGTTTTATACATTGGTTCAGTTTTATCTCACTCTGATGAAAACCCAAAATGTTTGCAGAGTTTGAAGATGCTCTTCTAGAAGAACGTAAGTCTTCCCTAGCCTTAGTGTTGGGAAGGAGCAAAAATCCTGGAACAGGTACCTAGCGAGGGAAAAGAAATTCAGCATATGTAAATATAAAGGAAAGCACATAAATACTGATCTATCCTTGTCAAAGTCAATTATGGGCTCTGCAGTAACTATGAGTACTTGGGCATTTTTCATTATTGCAGCTAACTCTGCAAGAACATTGACTCAGTGGTCAGCAGCAATCCAAACAGTAAATACCATGACAGATCCAGGGAGTACCATGTTTGAACAACGTGGACATTTTCAGTTCTCTTACCCTTCATCTTAAAAGGACGCACATGCACTAGAAGTACAAGGAATGGCAAGGTTGGCCATAAAGTATGGAAATGCTCGCAAAGAATCATATCTTGAGCTTTTTAAGAAAAAAAGGAGAAAAGACACAGGTCTCTTAAGTTGATGGGTGGCATATAGATACAGTATCTACTACTGCTTTGAATGCAGTGTCACTGATACTAACTGAAACAATTAGGAGGGTAAGTTCAAAGAAAGAAAAGAAGGAAGTTTTTCACAGAGCAAATAGTCAAACTGAAAACCGCCTTGCTTCAGGAAGTTACATACCACAACTTTACATCAAGTCCATTAACTTATGAATTACTAGAAGAAAAAAACATTATAGGCTAGTAGATAAATAACTCATCAGTGGCTCAGGAAGTCCATGAAGTACAAATTCTGATTCCACACACTTTTTATAGGACCTTGTATCAGAGCCCTGTATGATTAATCACAACTTTCTGACAGGTATGACTAGACCACACGAACTCCATGGCAGGGCGAAGGCCTAACTTTGAATTTGAGAGATTCATCTTTACTGAATGCTGAAACTACTTGGAATTTCACAAGGCTCTCTAATGTGACAATTCTTTGATGTAATATGCAGAACTTTGTGTAACTGCAAACTCTTCTTTACCCACGGTGTGTTCTGAACTGTTCCGATCTCAGGTCAGCATGACAATAATGTGAATTCCTACTCACCATAATATCAAGCTATAAACTAATGTTTCGAGGACTAGTATATGGAAGTAATAAATATGCACATTCAAGAAAATACACATCAATAGGTTTAAAATTTTTTTATTGTGCTGCCAAGAGCCAAATTACAAGAAACCGCCTTACAGTTAAAAAAGTAAACAAGCAATCTGCTGAACCGCAGTGCACTCCGAGTGCCACATATGCATCTATTTTTCAGAAAATTATATCTGCATTTCTCTTACAAGAGCACAACAGGAACCAAAGTAAAAGAGTGTAATGGATACAGCACATAGGATAAATCATATCTTTAAAATAATAATAATAAAATAATAATAATAAAAAACATTTTACACCATGTCCTATATCCTGCTAATATTTTCAGAATATGGCCTTGATTGTAAAACAAAAGCAAGCATTTACAATTTCTGGATAAAGACTGCTTACTCTTATGCAAGGAATGGATGTTTTGTCTTGACAAAATGTCTGCAGTAACTGGACAGAAACATCTCTGTTTCAATATCAGATTGAGTACAAAACACTGGGGAGACTACATTTTTTCTTATTGGTGGTTGGAAACTGAAGTTATATAACCAGAAAAAATGTTGACCCTTAATGATACACCTATTTTTTTCTTTGATGCAAACAGCTAGAACACCTTTTTGATATTCTAAAACAAAAAAAATTGTTAATCTTCAGATTAATAAATTAGGTCATTATAATAATAAATTAGGTTTTTTTTTTTTTCAGTTTTAAAGTTCAGCAACCTCTGACCAAGTATTTACAACAATACTTGAGAGTTCCTTTACAAAAAATACATTTTCTTTTCACATTAAGCATACTGGGTATCTGTGTCTCTTATGACAAGCATTTGTAAAAGAAAAAAAGGCAATGCACAAATGGGTAATTAGTATAAAAGTGCCAAGACCTGTTTGGAAAGTTAACATTGTATTATACAGTCAGAGTTATAAATGAGGCAAGCTACAACAAACTTCCAGCTTAATGTGGACAATATTCCAGTAGTTGTTTCAAACAATTGTTTGAAAAAAAAAAAAAAAAAGAGAAAGAAAAAAAACCCAACAAAATCCAGGAGCTGATGGTGTTATTTTATGGAGTTGATTAGTGCTGCATGTATATTGTCATCAGTGTCTCTAGCCAATGCATTCATTAAAAAGCCTTTTTAAGGCTAAGCAGGAAAAGAAAAATAAGAAACACCCTGAAATGTAGCAAGTAGCAAGAGCAACGCTTACTGCTATAATCGTGCACGTACTGTACACACGCCAACACAAGAGTGCACACACACACACGCACACACACACAAACACTTTCAAATCAAATCAAATCAAATCAAACTGTAGGTAGAATGAGATGCTCTTTTCTTGTCTTTCCTAAACTCACAAGCGATTAAGCATTGATATGGAATGCCTGTTATCTGTTTCTGCTCTGGGTAAAATCTCTCTCAGATAAAAATACATTCAACAAGAAAAAAAAATAGAAAAAATATATACTGTATACATAGTATTTTATATATACAGTATATATATGTATAGTGTATATACACATGCACGTATATATACATATGTATACCTACATGCATTTGTATATACATATATATACACAAACATACAAATACTTTTTGTTGTTTTTAGCATAATTATATTTACATAAATATTCCTATAATGCTAAAGTTTAAAGAAGCATGATCTCCTTTTTTTCTGAGCTTCAAAAAAGGTGCTTGAGTAATATACAATTAAAATTAAGCAGCTTCCTAGCATGGAAGTAGTTTCTAAATCTGCATACCAGTAAATAAGAACATCAACAGGAAAAAAAACAACAACCTTAAAACAGTCTCTTTTTTACTCTCTTGTAAGCAAGAGCTTTGTCCAACAAAAATATTTTTCCTTCTCCTGTATGAACAACCAGAGATTGATATAAAATAACAAAACAAAACCACAACAGACAAAACAAACAAACAAAAGCCCCTGGAACTGCATGGTGTTCTTGACTTTTCCTTCCTTCCTTCAATACTGCTGTCAAAAGATCCAGTGCTCATATCAGGAATTACTTAGGCCTCAGTCATTTGCTAACTCTGCTGAAGTCTGGCTAATCTAGCCAATCAGCTTTGAAGAAAACCAAAATAAAAACAAAAAGCAGCACAAGGTATAATTTTATACATCCTTAATAAACCCACCCTTTATTTTCTGCTATGATCTTTTCCTTGCTATTTCATTAACTACTGCAGCTTCTCATCATATAGAAAAATATTTGCAGCTACATCACATCTGGGATGTGACAAATTCTGTTCTAAGAGTATATTACTGTAGCAACAGCTGGAAAAAAAGAATCAGACCTTTTCATATTTTTTTGTCTGGGGTTAGGCTTTTGCTGCAACAGATGCAGTTTCAGAGCAACGAGGAAAACCACTATCCTGCTGCTCGGCAGTGTATTTTCTTCTCCAGCCAAGCATGACCAGCGTTTCTTCTATGAAGCTTCCTTTTACCTCATTGCCTACCCCTAGCCCCTGATTCCCCCTCCCAAAACACCTCTATAGCTATGTTACAAGCAAATACATCTTAACAAGTTTTAAAACTTTGGTTCTAAGAAAACACTTGGTCAGTTATCTCAAGGAAAAGTGGGAATGCTTTTTCTGGCACATTGCAGGAGTCAGAGCTCATCCCAGTAAGGTCTTAGAGCTGTACATGTAGTCACAAATCCAATACAATCCACTAAGCAAGTGCACAATTCTATTTTATTTTAATAGCAGACTGTTTCTCTCTTTCTCCCTCTCTCTTAAATCCTTGGTAAGGGTGCAAATCTTCAAACTGTTTGATAGAAATTATCTGCCTGTAGGTTGTTCTGTTTCTGCATGCTGTAAAATCCACTGTATCTTGAATCTGGGTCTGCAATTCTTAGCATCCTCTGAGAACTGTCCACCTGGACCATGGTACCTTTCTTGCAGTCCACATATACCAGTTGATTGTTTAGGCAAGAGGGCTGTTAAAATAGAAAGGAAATATTGAGTAAATGAAACAATTTTTGTATTCCACACATAATTTTAAAAGTTCTTTCGTTTCGAATCCATAAACACAAAACAAAATCAAACTGGCAATGAAAGAATCTGGACTTTTGCTAAAGTTGGTAAAGGCTTATGTCAGGCACGGACCAACACTCTCATCAGAATCACAATTTTTTTATTTTCTGAATGGAGCTCTGGCATGCTTATATGCCAACTGGGCTGGTTAAACTGTTCTCTGTTAATCTAGCACCACACAAGGGTTTAACCTTGCTGCCTCAGATGTGCAGCATCTTGTTTCCAAGACTTTAACGGCCTCTTTATTGCTGAACATTTCCAACAATGCTTTGTTCCTGATTTCCAAAAAATGCAAAAGTCTGGAGATAGACATTAACATGGCACCTTTGTTGGAGTTTTGTAGCAGGACACTGGAATCCACTGCTTTTTCTGATTGACCAGCAGGAGGACGATGATCAGTAACAGCGCTATTGTGATTGGAATCGTCACCAAGGCAACAGAGCTCACTGAGGCATCTTCACTGGGGTGTGGCCCACTGCCACTTCGGTACTCTCCCTGGAGATGGTTCATGTCTGCAAGGCAAGTGTGAGCATTTGTTAGCCATTATAAATGGGCCTTGGCCATAATGAAGCATGTAATTGTAAAAATCTCAGTTTGTACATCTTGTCACTCTTATGAATTTGGACTTTCTCTCCTGAAACGTCACCTTATTTATATAAATTAGAACAACCAAAAGCTAGTATCTTGTATAGTGACTATATTACACTCAGGGAAAGGCCATCAAAGAGAGGAAATGGCATGGAATCTAAAGCACAACAATGAACAAGTCTGACAATAACCTCTTAGCTCAGATGCGTTTGCACGATCTCAACTGATCACAACAAAATTCCCTCTTGTAAAAAAATCAGACTGTATTTCTATGCAGAGGAACACTTGGGAGTCTTAGAGTCTTAGGATGAGAGTAATGTGTTTTGGTTTTTTTTTAACTTTTAAAAACTGGTAGGACAATTATGATGTGTTCACTCTCTCATCCATTCAGACCATATTACAATACTTGCATCACCCAGCCTGTGAGAACAGACTGCTGACAGTCTACTAGTCTCAAAAGTGTTTCCTCTACCCTGAAATAATGAGTGCAGCACAGTTTAAACAAAACATGGGTTTATACCCTTAGACAACTTTATTAGCTCTGTGTCATTATACCTGAGGTGGTTTTTTTTAAGCTCTGACATTTGCCTATGATATCTGTTCAGCTGTGATACATGTTTTCCATCTTTTTTTATCAATATAAGAATATCAAATCGATCAAATGAAAGTCTATCAACTCAAATGGCCTGCCTTCTAGTTTTTGAATCAGAAAAGAAACTACAGAATTTCTTTTCATTCATCATTTTATTGTATTCTTATTTACGTAACTCCATCATACCAACACAGATGTTTCTTCCATGCAGAAGATGGAATGATAATGAGGCCAAATTGCATAAATATGATTTAATAGACTGACTCATCTTTACTCAAGGCAAAATGCAAGTAAGAGTTATGCACTGAGAAATATTCTCAGATAACCACCTTTTCAAAGCATTATATAGATGCCACCTGAATAGTTCAAGTAGATGCATTAAAATATGGGGAATAAATAGGCCTATGTTATCCCAGTTTATATCAGATCTTACCTCTGTGAATGTGGATTATGTCATTTTCACTCGGTGTTGGCCAGTTTGGTACTTCTAGTTCAATGTCTCCTCGATGATTTGTCTTCTCAATGGGGATGTTAGTGGGTTCAGGTACATACATCTCTGTGAAATGACAAATATGTTTCAGAAATTACAGGTTTCTTAACTTCTCAGTGCTGCTCTTAATTTAGGAAATATACTGCCACCTGCAGTGCTTTAGCCTATGAGTTCTTTTATTTGTTTCAGAATTTTCATCATTATTAGTCTGGGATTTTGTTTTATAACTTGTGTCATACTGTACGTGGGATACATGCCTGCTGCCATTATCATTATCCTAATTTGAATGGGATGATGGAGTGGTGTGCACAAATCTGGTTTTGAAAAATACCATTTCAGAATACATGCTTTACTACAGGCTCGCTCCTCTGTGGTATTAAACAAATAAAACAAAATTGATTTCCTTTTTTTTGTAGTCCTCAAACCAGGAGAACTGCAAGAGGGAGTACTGCTGAATCTCCCCACTTATTCTGTCAGCTGATACTACTTCTGAGAGGACAAGATGAGCAAACTTCTGCAGAAGTATATCATGACTCACATTAAAAACCAGTTCCAATTCTTATGTCCCTTGTGCCCATCACTAAGAAAATTTTATATTGCTTTTAAGTCAAGGTAAAGTGATAAATAAAGCAGTGTGGTATTTGAAAAGTAACAAACACTCAGAAAAGACAGAAATGTTAATCACTGTGACATAATCTGCAGAAATATGAATTTTCCCCCTTCATTAACATACTTCCTTAACCTTGTGAAAGGACAAAGCAGGGGCAAGCAACTTATTTTTGAGTTCACAGTTCTCAGAATAAGTAGAATTCAAACTACGTCTTCGCACAATGTGCCTATCTATAAAGAATATTAATTTTCATGAGGTCTAAAAGTCTGTTGACTTTGTGATACTGTTCAAACACGGACTGACATTCAAAAACTAATTAAAACCCCTTTATTATTGGTCCTGGTAAACCAGCATCACAATAAACTGGGTTTTCACATCACATTACCTGGACACATGGGACAGCAGCTCCCCTCCACATTGATGGGTTCAGCACAAGGGAGAGGTGGGCAGCTGACAGTGGAGCAGAGAGTCTGACCCTGCAGGCAGTAGCAGTGTGTGCAGCTGTCAATGTCCCAGCGTTCCTCATCTGCATATGTTTTTCCACTGAAGTGGCAGACCACTTTCTTTGGAATTGTATCTTCTGTTGAAGGAAAACAGTGATATGATCATGCAAGTAAACGCAAATTACACACAAATCTGATTTCTTCTCTAAACACAAATGTGAAACAATTGCTACAAAGAAATCTCAGCTCTAACTAAAAGACCCTCTCTTCACCTTCCAGAAAATCTTTGTTAAAATAATGTCATTTCTGCTTCTTCATGAAGTACATAATTAGCTTAGGCTGCTTCTCTGAATTTTTTTAATGCAAGAAGCCAAAAGACAGATGATTGGGACATGAAATGATGATATCAGAAATGCTGTGAAAATTAAGAAAAATTGATTCTTTTGTGTTTGACTGTTTGAGACTGCCAACTACTCCTCTTCTTCCTTGTTTCCTAGTAAATCCTGTTAAACTAAGAAAAAAACCCTAACTACCTACATTTCCAATTACCAAGGTTCAAGAAATGTGAAGTTGGTTTGGAATACTTACAAAAACAGATTAGGCAGGATGCCAAGAAGGATGAAGCAACTCTCAGGTGAAATAACTAGAAGTGCTTAGACTATTTATTATGATAAAACACATTTGAAGGGAATTTGATCATTCCCTGCAACTTTGTCAATGGAAAGCCCCAGGAAAAGGGCAATAACTAAACTCAGTACATTTTTTCATGCTTAGTAATAGATAAATTGGAAATCGGTGTGATCTTTCTGCGTAAGTACTCAGTACACCATTTTTTTAATGTTGCATTCTATGCATGCCTTTTAGGTAGTTTGCAGTATTTTATTTCTCTGAGAAGGTAGTAACGAATTGCTTAGCTCAGGATATGTTTTGCTGCTGTAGCACTTTATAGATAATAAAAATAAAATTGCATAGCAGAAGCTCCAAAAGCTCCAAAAGCCAAGCAGTACCTCATTTTCATCCTACTACCTTTATTTCTTAGAGGCAAAAAGTACGTTGATGAAACCTGCTGATGAGATGAATTTGCACCTTAAGCATATGCACAATGTTACAGAATGAAATCACAAACTTCTTAAACCATCAGATAAATTCTAGTTTAACATTCACACAGATTACATATTTAAGTATGTCAGTTAGAATTACCTCCCCAATATAAATATAAAGCCTTATTAAATAATTTGGCCATTAGTAAAGGTTTTAATTAATGCCATCATCTAGAATAACGAGGTTATCTGTCAGCAGATCAACAGATCTGGACAGAGTAAATTCAAATGCAAAAGAAGATCAGGAAGAACTATTTCTGTGAAAATACTAACAGAATTATCTGAAAAGCATAAAGAGTTCCAGAGGTCCTTGGTATGGGTATCCCATGGCTTCCATGGCTGTAACTATGGGTCCCAAGTAGAAGCTCTTGTAAGTAAATGTTGTGTGGACATGGGAAAGGAAGACTGTGAGGAAAAGGTGCGGAAGCACATTAGGTTCTTCCCCAGGTGATGTGCATGTTGGCATAGAGCCATCGGAGCCCTGTGTTAGTCAGAAAGTAGGTGTGGCTGGGGCACACGGCCCAAACACTCCTCTCCTGCTCATGACCTGTGCAGACCTAAAGCTGCGCACTCCCCGTGCACTCAGGGCCGACTTGCTCCCAAAGTGCTACTTTGCCCCACTCAGGTCACCTTCTTTGATTCAGCAGCTGGTTTGCCTGGAAAAGTCCTTTGACTTGCTCAGGCTTTTGCAAGTTGGTGAGGAACATATCACCATTTAATAAAGCAAATTTTTTTTAGAAGAATGAACAAGGGTAAAATCACAATAGCAGTGTTGTGCCTTTGAAGCTCAAGAGGGAATTTTCAAGTCCTAAGAAAATATGTATGTAAATATGTAAAAGCCATGTATGTCTCCTGTTTTGGTGTTCATCCCTATGCAACTATAAAAAAAGATGAAGGCCACAACACCAACAGGTGCTCAAGGACAGTGGGAATGAAACTTGCAATAAGAAACAAACATACAAAAATGCAGTTCAGAATATCATGTCTAGCTCTACCTGCTTCTCTCAAATTTCCTCCAGCTGCACTAGAAAATCAGTCTCATCTCGTAAACAGTCATTGCTCTGTATTCTGCAGAAGATTGATCTTGTCTCTAATATATATCCCTTTATCCTATCTAAACTAGGTTATCTTTCCAAATTAATCTTTCTTTGCAAGAAAAAGAAGAACGTTAAATACACAGGATGAATTTGAGGATTTAAACAAAGTATCCAAGGCCTGTAAAATTTTGAATTTGAATTTATACAAACTGGATCCAGAAAGAAGCAGAATAAAATACAGTGCTAAACCCCTGAATTATTTTTGAAATTCCAATAACAGAACATTTTTTCCTTCAAGAAATGAAGAGTTAACCAGTAAGAACCAAGGAGACAAAAATTAAGTGCATGATCTGACTAATTTTACATGCAAGAGTATATAGTTCATAGAAATGATAAAAAAGTTAAGAGTTTCCATGAATTTCATTTATTTAGACTGCTCTGCTCTACACTGGCCACACCTTGAATATTGTGGCAGTTTTTGGCATCACAATATAAGAAAAATACAAAGCTATTAGAGAGTGTCCAAACGAGGGCAACAGAGATGGTGAAGGGCATTGAGGGGAAGCTGTATGAGGAGTGGCTGAGGTCACTTGGTCTGTTCAGCCTGAAGGAGACCTCATTAGAGTCTAAAACTTCCTCATGAGGTCGAGACGAGGGACAGGCACTGATCTCTTTTCTGTGGGGACCAGTGGCAGAACCTGAGGGAATGGCCTGAAATTGTGTCGGGAGGTTTAGATTGGATATTAGAAAAAGGTTCTTCACCCAGAGGGTGTTCGGGTACCGAACAGGCTCCCCAGGGAAGTGGTCAGAACATCAAGACTGCCAGAGTTCAAGAAATGTTTGGATGATACTCTCAGGAACATGGTGTGACTCTGGTGGATGGTCCTGTGCTGGGCTAAGGGTTGGACTCGATGATCTTTGTGGATCTCTATCCAACTCAGCATATTCTGTGATTCTGTGATACTACTTTTGGAAATGAAGGTAAGGAAACTCTGAATACTTTCCAACAATGCGACAAAGACTGAATTTCAGCAAGTACATTATACAATTTTTCTCTATCAGCAGCTTCCATTCTACAGCCTTAGTACTTACTGTGAACTCACAAAAAAGGTCATCTTTAAACAAATATTCCTATTCAACAATGAAAAAGTGTTCTCTAATATCAAATTCTGCAACTTTAAAAATGCCTTGGCATTTTTCACACTCTACAGCATCCACCATTTACTTCAGTTCCAAATCCAAAACCAGTGCATGGCTCTTAATTCTTTATAGATTTTTAATACTTAAAAAGTATGTATTTTCTAATGTTTTTCCTCAAAGATATTATCATTGACGAACTTCCTTTTTTTTTCCCTGTATTTTAAATGCCTTATTAAGAGTTCTCCATTCCACAGAATTTCATAATGTTTCACTTCAGCTTATTTTCTTCAGTCATAATTAACTTTTTCCTCATATTATCACATAAATCTTGACATATGTGTTACCTGGCACACCTTCCTCGAAATAAACAATTTTTGTGTAATGTCTTCATCTAATAAGGTGTATTACCAAGATTTCAGAAGGATGTCTTCTTGAGTTTGTAGGCAAATTACATGTGTATCTCCATGCGCTTCTACCTAAAACCCCACAAAGCTCCCTACAAAGATTTCACTCTCCAGTTCAGCTGAAGGCACAAACTGCATCTCCCCAAACCAGGGGAAACACATTTCAATTTGTAAATAAAACTTCTTTCTTATTGTCAAAAAGGGAACATCAACTTAACTGTTTTTATTTACTCACCAATACAGTAAGGACAACATTGTCCCTTTCTCAAAACAGGTCTCTCACAGGATACTGGTGGGCAAGACTCAGAGTAGCATCTAATCACACCATCCATGCAAATGCAGCTGGTGCAGACATTGGGCTTCCAGGACTCTGCTGTCAGAAAAATATCTCCTTCATCGTTTTTGCAATAACTGGGCATGCTCTCGTTGCTTGTTGAGGAGGGCTGAAGAGGCTCATCTGTAAATATAAATAGATTAAGTTACTTAACTTACAGTGGCTAACTTCTCTCACAGTTCCTTAACAAAGGGTTCACTCTTGAACACAATGGAATTCAAACACATTGGGTCACTATTTCAGAAGAACTAGAAGGACAGAGCCTCATGCCTCTTTGGTCCGATGAGGACCTCATGATGTGTTCTAGCATAATGCTTATGTACACCTTTATCGAGTTTACTCAAAAAAGAAAAAAAAAAGAAAAAAAGAAGAAAAAAACACCAACAAAACAGCAAAGAAAAATAATTACCCTCAGAATCAGTCCCCCAGAAAGCCACTCTGAATGCTTGGAATTGCATGGTATATAGGAATTAATCTTAAAGAAGAGATTAAATTTTAATTCTAAAACATGAATCCCAGCTTCTGCCATGTCAATCCAAATCTTTGAATGATGCAAAGTGAAAAGGTATTATGTTTCTGTCACCTTCACTAGTGGACTTAGATGAGCTAATTATAAGCTGTTGAGAAACAAATGGAACTTGATCTGGCTTCAGCCTTATGCCAATGGGTTTCCTTTAATTCTCATGCCTGTCCATGAGGGAGACATATTCCTGCAATGAAGCTGTATCTTAACAGACGCTACAGATCAAGAAAGATGACTGTATGTGCAGAAAAAATATAAGAAAAGGAGAAGAAAAGAAAGGGTGCATAAGAGCACTCAGATCAAGTTCTTAATCTAACTGCATTAAGCTATGAGACTAAGCTCATTATACAGCCAGTGAGGAAAGTTCAGCTCCCCACAAATAGTATTTTGAAGTTAAGCAAATGCTCATTGTTAGTAATAATTAGAAAAAGGGAAAGAAGGAGAACCAGCTAAAAATATTTTGCCAGAAATGTACTGAAAATATTTTGTCAGGAACCTCCCCACACATACACCCAAACCAACACCCTGTAGCAAAATCTAGCAACAAAATCTAACTTTTCTTTGTCCCTAAACCAAAATTTTTAGATTTTTGTTTTAATAAAGACATATTTTCTCAGTGAGTTTACACACAATTGAAAGGTTTGTACTAAATTTTCACTTCAATAAACTCCCCCATTTGCTATGCAAAATAGAAATTCACATTCATTTATAATCAAATATCTCTTCTTGAGGGAATCAAATCCTGTTATCTTCTTAACACTGTGTGGCAGTCTAGGAGGAATCTGGCATACCCATCAGGCTGGAACGCTTTGATATTACGCTTTGGTTCAAGTCACACTGCAATCATACCACGTGAGGGTGAAAGCAAACAAAACTATTTTTGAGACCAAATCCCAAATAGACAAGATAGTAATAAAAAGGTTCATAGAAACTAAGGCATGTAGAGAGGAAAAGAAACAAGGCTGTATCTACCTAATGCTTTGACTGCTTTCAAAATTTCTCTAATTCTTCATGTCTTCATAAACCAGTGCATATTTCATAAACTTTCCAGCTAAGTATTCTGGTTCTCACACAATCCTTACATTATTAGACTGCCTTCAAAGATGATCAAAGTTCCCCTTTACACATAAGCCACAGCTCCCCTGAGAAAAAAAGATCTCTCTTGCACACAGTGAGGCTTTGCATTTGAATTAGAGGGCTGCAGGCTCTTACTCCACACTGCTCAAGAACAAAGGCACCATAACAACCAACTGTGCACATACAGAAACATTCTCATACTGAAACATCATACATTCTCAGATCAAGGAAGGGCTCTGATGAAAGCTGGTTGTCAGCATATACCTGGACACTGTGGACAGCAGGAGTCCTGCGTGCGGGTGGGGTTTTGACAAAGAAGAGGTGGACAGACTTCAGTCTCACACAGGACACGTCCACTGTGGCATGTACATTGTGTACAGGAATCAATGTTCCATGTCTCTCCTTCTACGAAGTATTCCCCACCAGGAGCATGACAGATCGATGGACTGGTGAGCTCTGGCTTTTGCACCATTATTTCATCTGGGAAAAACAGAATGGGAAGACAGGCAAAATCAACCGGGACTCGTAATAATTAACAACTGTACCCAAGATTAAGAATGTCTGTTATTATTGGAAATATATTTAAATAATGTTATTATTGAAAATATACAACAAAACCATCTATAGATTATTTTCGATGAAGCTCTTTTGACTTTATGTTAGTTGCATCTCATGGAAAATGGGAAAAATACAAACAAGAAACAATTTAGAATCAGTCTGAATAAAGACTAGCTAATATAAATCAGAGATAATGTCAAGCATTCTTGGCATCTCAGGAAAAAATAAAACTAATGTGTGATGTAGGAATTTCAAGAGATAACTGTAAAAATTCTACTGATCAAACTGTTTCTTAACTGCTAAATATTAGCATCAGTGCAATTCCTGAAAGGATGGATAAGTATGCTTCTCTTCTGGGATTTAGGAAGTCCAGGTTCAAGTTAAGTTTCCTAACAGGTATGTGTCTATAGCATTCGATGCCACATTAAAAAAACAACTAGAAACCACCCCCCCCTCCAAACTCTACACAAACAACAAACCCTCAACTCTCCAGTGAAGAAAAACACAGAATTCCACACCCAGCCCCCTAAAACCATCTAAGCACTTAACATTGGTAGAAGTGCTACATAATTGTTCCATAAGAAAAAAGAGAGAAAAAAAAAGAGAAAAAAAAAAAAGATAAAAAAAAAAAAAGAAAGACAAGAAAAAAAATCTGGACCCAAGGACATGTTGCAGTGTTTAGATTCATATTTCCAGTGACTGCATCTTTACAAACAATTACATTACCTCTGCAGCCCTGGTTAAAATATTCATCCCAGCAGATTTGTCCTCCATGCTAAGGAAGAAACTGAAACTGTTTCCCTTGTTCAGCATGAGTATCCTCCAGCCTCTGGGGCATTAAAAAATGGGGGAACTCTCTTTACCTCTTGGTGTTCTGAAAGAATAAAAGATACCTATCCTGCACCTTGAGGGTGTTTACATCAAGTATGACTTTGCTAACACAGAAACTAGGTATCTTGAAAGCAGGAATGATGGCAGGCAGAGAAACCCATGCAGACGCTCTCTCTCAAAGGAATGGACATTGCTGGGTAAACAACCGCTCTTTTATACAGAAGACCAACATTACTGGTGCTCAGAATCAAACACTGATCTCATCCACAAGAAACATATAGCGTGAGATGATAGGTACTTCTAATCTCGTCCTGATCTTTCTCCCACCAATTGAACATTAGGTTTATAAATGAATTTACCCAAACTCATTCTCCATACACAAAGTAACTACCTGCTGGTACAGCTAAAAGACCAAAATTGACATTACTCTTCTTTGAATGCTCTGATGTGTTCTGTGTTCTGATGTGTTTAGTAAATATGCACAAGTATGCTGACAGTAGGATGAAGCCAGGAATGAGCCCCTGAGACTTAACAATAGAACTGCTGAAAGTGAAACAACCATCCTACATTTACAGTTTTGAATCTTGAATGTTTATCTAATGCAAGACCGACATGCTAACCTGTCCCCATTCATATGAACTATATCATCCCCTATAATACTACACAAATCATTGTGAAAAGGCTGAATGAGACACAAACCTTTTTGAGCCTTGCATCTCTTTGGAAGACTCAATTTTTCCAGTTACCACAAAGTGTGAACTGGATTGGAGATCACCATTTGTCTAAGCAATCTAAAGAGATTGGTTATCTTAGGTCATAGGGAGGATGCACTCTCCTCTGTCACTTTCAGAAAGAGGATCTGACTGTTTATTTTGCCCTTAGGATCTCGTGTTCTTTACAAAGAATTTGAAACACTTCATAGTTGCTTATATCCTGCCACTGCTGTATTACTGTTTTGCTATTTATAGACATTTCATGGTTCCTAATTGTAACATGACTTCCAATAAAGTAATAGACAACATCACTGTATTACAAATTAATCTATTTAACACATAAAATACTGTAAAAATAATTCTGAAAACAGAGGGCAATAATTGCTAAAAAAAAAAAATCTACTCACACTTTTTCATAGATGTTTTTCATATTAACACTTATTAAATTTGTACTGGAACGCAACATGAAGTGTACTTGGCCTTCCCACTGAAAGCACTGAAATAATCTACTGCTGGTGGCACAGAAGCCTTCCCTCAGAACACAGAATCATAATGTTCAATTACTTAGGACACCTATCTGCCTGCATATGCCTTTGAGGGGCTGTGAAACACAGATCAGGAGATAAATTTTAATAAAACTTTAAGATCATAAAAAGAAAATGTAATGGTTTATTATAATATTTGCTATTATAGGTAACAGAATAGAAACGTTTACTAGGTTAAAAATTCCAGTGTGTCAAAGATTAACATGTTAGGACCCACAACATGAATATGCTTTAAATATTTAAGTTCCCATTTTTAATAGCCAAGATCTTAATGACAGCAACTCATCATGTTATATGGCATAGAAACCTTCATCTATACATATTACTAAATGATGCATAAGATTATTTTCATGTATTAAGAAACAAAACACAAGTGAAACGCAACTTGATTACAAAGCACATAGAAGAAATCATGTTACCTGGACATGATGGACAACACTGCCCTGGATGTATGGTGGGGTTGCCACAATTAGGAACAGGGCAGGTGATCAAGGCACACATTTCCCGTCCATTGTGACAGTAACATTCCCTGCAGCCATCATGCCAGCTCTCCTCATTCTCGTGTCGGCGCCCATCCATCGACAGGCAAGAGCCTGTTTTAACAGGAGGCATAAGAGAAGCTGTTGCCTCTGCACAAAAATAAAAGAAAAATGAGGTGTCCTGATAAGCATCTGTTGCTTAGGAAGAAATACACCAACTTCATGCCTGTATTGCATTTATTTTTCAAGTACATATAAGACCAAGTTCTATCATCTGCACTTAAAGTAACATCACACAGGAAACAATTAAAAGCAATTCTGAAGGGGATGATTGATTGTAGCAGAATGTATTTCCTTGGAAAATATAATGACTTCTTTCTGTTGAACCTATACCATTTTTTAATAACTCAGAAATGCAATACTGTCTAAATAATTTAAGAAAAAAAGATAAACGCAATGGATGAAAATAGGAAAAAGCATGAAGCATATTTAAAATGAAATATTTAAATATCATAGCATGTTAGATTATCTATAATGTGATTATCTGACAGCAAGTAGAATATAAAAGCATTTACAAAAGCTATGCGGATGGTCTTACGAATGATAAAAAATTACAAACAAGTGCTAACGGGGTAAGGGTAGATACTGGAAATACTACATAAAGTATTTCCTGTGAGAAATTATTTGTTTATATTAATATGATAAATGAGATCTTTGGAAGAGAATTGCTTTGGGATTTTTATCCCTCATTTCTTTGAGCTTTTACTCAGATGAGAATACAGTAGCTTGAACTGTTGCATTATTTGCACTCCATCAGAACACACAAGCAATTGGTCCGGGGAGGATAAAGTCTCATTTGTATCTTAAGGGGTATTTAAGTCCTGTAGGATTCAGCCTCAATATATTCTTTGTTAATCAGTAGAGTGTATTTAGAGCCCAACACCCCCTCAACCATGTCATCATTATGAGGAAGGATTTAGGATCACTTTGTCAGTGAGCTGACTTGCTTTCAGTGGTATGTCAACCATGTTCTGCTGACATATATATATATAAGGTTATTTGTATTAAGTTCCTCATTTTATTTTCTTTTAAAAGAGGATGATGTATGAAAAGTAGAAGTGTAATTTTATGTAAAGGTAATTTTAGCATTTATTTTAGTATTTTTAGTATTTAGTTTTTTCTGTTCAGCTTTTTTTGCTTTGGTTGGTTGTTTTTTGGTTTGTTTTTAACACACTAACATGTAGGTCGGCACTTCTTCAGCTATGGTAGATCCATCAAAAGTGGTCTAACAAGTAGATGGTACAAAGTTAGTTTGAGGGACATTATCAGAAATTACATTAGTAAACCATTTTGTTAATTAAAAAGAAATGCTGCACAAGGATAAAATATTTGTTAGAACAGTCTTCATCCTATTGCATGAACAGAAATGCTATTAAAAAATTTACATTCAGTTACTGCACTTTTATACTTTAGTATCAGATTATACAAATTCTGATTTGAATTAAAATCACGGGAATACTGTTGTACATTAAATGATTATTGACACTTGGAAGTTCTAGATGATAATACCCTTTCATAAATAAATGAAGTATCAGCTATAATCAAACTCTTCTTGATATATTCTAAAGTATACTTCAAAATTTGGAGAAACACAGCAAGCATATAGGCAACTATTCAAAATGAAGTTCACAAACTGAGACTGTTTTCATTTTTCAGTTTTTAATTACAATTAGTACAAAAGCTAATACTTGAAGAAACGTAATGCCTAAATACAAAATGGGAGTACTGGCTAACTAGAGGTGTGGATGAAATGATCTGAGATACAGTAGTTCACAGGAAAAAAGGGGTCAGTAATGTGATATCATAGCAAAGAAGCGAAGTTCAATCTACCATACAAGTACAGGAGCACCGTAAATTTAAATGCAGCACTATTATCTCTACTAGTTTGAAGATTTTACTACTGCTAAAGTACAATATCAAGCTTTTGAACAGTGATAAGAAACCACAGTAACTGGATTTATTTGACTTAGAAATGCACCTCCCCTGAAAAAATTTTTAGGAGTCTCTAGTTGCAACCTCTTAAACACTGCAAGAATTCTAAAGGAAATGGTGCTTAGCTGTTTAATATGCCTGCAGAGCTTAGGACAAGAAGTAATCAGTTCAATGTGTAGAAAGGGAAACAGAAATTTTAGAAAATTTATTTTAAAATGTCATATATTGCTAACCACAGGAAAACATTTTAGAGAGGCTTGATTGTGTTTCTTTCTGCCTTTTTTTTTTTTTTTCCCTTCTGAAAGTGAAGATTCTTAATAAATTACATCTTAGACAAACATCTGTCAAGGATTATCCAGACACACTCTATTTTATGCGAGGGCAAAGAAATGGACCCTCAGATTTCCACAGGACTACCCCAGCCAGCCCTGTACTTCTATGGTTCCACTTCTGTTAATCCTGGTGTAAGCTATTTCTGGCAGAAGCAATTCAGAAAGTAGAGCTAATTTACAGGCAGAGGATTTACCCATCCCTTCCTTTTACTTAGGGATTTTGGGTCAAAATTTTAACAAGGACGCACATACTGGTGATTGCTCTGATTATTCTTTGACAAGTTGATAATGAAGTGACGTTGAAGTGATATACTCATGGTTTGGTGTCTTTATAATCATGACAACAATAAATACTACTTAGAGAGGGATCAAGGTAATTTCACTAAATATTTGTGCATGGTTTAAAATCCATGCTTGTTAAGTAAAGCACTTAAAAGTGTGGATACAAATAATTAGTGACCAAATAATTGCATTGGTTTATAGTCTGGGATGCAATTATGGCACATCTAAGAGAACAATTTGTATATTCTGTCACAGCACTACAAAAATCAGGAAGTGATTGTGGACATGGAAACAAATGACAAGCTGAGTGATAAGAATTATCCCAATGGGATGCCATTCAGCTGTTAGTATTTCTCATTTAAAGTTTTAATGTCTAGTAAAAGTCACGTATTGTAGCTCATGTCAGTGAAATCTCTCTCATATCTACAAAGTACCTTTATAGCATTTCAACTTTTATTTTGCTAGAAGTTTTATTGTAACTGTCTGCAGTGTATTATGTCATGTAGAAAAAAGATAATGTCAGATATTTCTGATTTACATGCTTGCATATTTGCCTTCAGCTACAGGAGAGTGGCTTCAGGAACTTTCTTCCAATGCTGTGTTTCCATAGCTTGTCCTATTACATTTTATAATTTTTTTAAAATCCAGAAGAAATAGCTGCTAAAAATGTTTAGAATCATTACACAAAGTAATGGGAAAGTAATCAAACTTACTTGGCTATAGCTAGAAATCAAAAATGAAAGTAAGAATCAAAGAAAATAAGCATGAAAGAGCAGTTAGGATTAGAGAGACTGAGTATACACAAAAAAATAAAACATGGAGATGAGCAATGAAGGAAGTATGACACCCAGACTAATACAAAACACAATCTGAAAACATCTTAAAAAACAGACGTGCTAAAAGCAGCACAAATATAAATAATGCAACTAATCAACATCTGATCTCAACGTCCACCTTGAACTTGGTGGTTACAGGCTAGGTATGTGGAGTGTGTGAAATTTTTAGCTTAAGAATACAAAACCCTTTCTCCTGGGTAAGTGCTCTTTCTACTCATTGTTCATTGAGATTGCCTGAAAAGTGTCCCAGCGACAGCACTCCAATTTTAGGTGATATACAAGACATCTATCAAATCCAAAACTTTTTGCAAAGACAATAGTGAAGAAGCCAAGATGAACATTATTACTGAAAAAAATGCCCTCAACTAGCTTATTTCTAGCAGTTGCTTAGTAAGAGTCTGATCCACTTTTTATTAATGATAACAAACTTTTTTGTGATTTTCTAATGGGAGATATAACCAGAGCTAAGGCTTTCTGTTGAAGCCACAGAGTACACATATAATAACAAACACTAGCAAAACAATACACTCCTTTGAGCAATGTTGAACCAACTCCCCCCCACCAGTTACCACATTTCAATTTGTACATATTCTATGCAGTATTCCTTCTCTTTTAGTCTAGTTTCCAACTGCTTTTAAAACAAGTTGCAAATAGAGGTGGTAATGCACTTGCACATACCTCTACACTTGCAGATAACACAGCCATGACTGTTCTGCTGGAAGCCCATTGGACAGATTTTACCACAAGGCAGGTCTGGGCATTTCTTACACCGACAGATTTCACAGCCATGCTTGTTCTTCCTGGAGGACCAAAATAATTTGTAAAAGGTCAGCAAGTCACTTTAAATATCTACATGCCATGATCTCTAAAGCAAAAGCATCCCCTAAAGAAGTGACTGATAAGTAAAGAAAATTGTCACCCTTAGATTCAGTGGTTCTGTGAGGTTCTACAGGTCTCCATCCCTGCCATGTGCTCCCTCCATGTGATTCGCAAAAATCTCTATCTTTGGTACTTTCAAGCCACAGCAGATAATAGAGATGTATGTTCTTATGCCTACTTTTGATGGTCCATTCTTTTTACAAGTGAAAAAATGGAAAGAAAAACTTCTACAACTGTGAATATGTTGAAGGGGTAGGTAGGATTCTGTTATATTTATTATGTTTTTTACAACAAATTACTGTTAACTTTTTTCTTCCAACAACAGGTAGCTTACAGTAGTTTTCTTATCTTGCATATTCCAACTACAGAAAGATTTCAAAAAATCTTAAGCAGACACAAGGCTCACTTGAAAACTAGCATGTGGGATACCCGTAACCCATATAAAAAGTGGCAAACACACAGTAACATCTTTTGAAATAGTAAAACCATAGAACTTTTCAGGAGACAGAGTACAGAGAATCAAGAACCCATATGCTTCCAAAGATTCCTGGTGAAGCTAGGCAAGAGTCTAAAGCAGCACCTAAAAGCATCTCTTCACAGCACCATAAAGATGCTGTTTTAGAAAATCCCATACTGAGTATTTCCTTGTCTTTTTTACATTAAAACTTTAGGCCAAATGTACTAAACACAGAAAATACATGGGAAGTTACAGAACATGATTCAAACGGATAGAGAAGAAATAAATTATTTAGATCTCTAGAAAGCCCGACTTCAAGCTCTAGAAAACTTTATTTAATTTTCAGTTAAAAGGCTGAGAATAACAAACCATCACATAGTAGGATGGAGAATGGAAGACTTTCTGTCTTTCTATACTATCAAAAGGAACGCTTCTTTCCATTATTGTGTAGAGCTTTCAAACAGTGAGCTCTTTAGCAGGCTTTTTTCAGACAAGGTTTCGCTTTCTTTCAAGATGCACAAACTCAGTATTTCCAATTGCTAACCTTTGAGTCTTAAAAAAAAAACATCACAAACATGGTGATTACTCCTTAATGTTTAACTCTCTAATATCCTTTTAACACTTCCGTCTTTTGTCTTCCATTACATCTTATGTTTTTAATGATCATAACAGCCTTGGAAGTCAAATACAGCACGTTATTTTAAAAAAGAATTTGGCACAGCAGCAGTAAATTGAACAAATGTACTATACAACTGCAAAGGTATTATAAAACTGCAAATGTAAATAATTTTAACATCAAAGTAAGACTTGAAGTGATATAATCCTAAAGTAGTTCTTGCCACAATTTTAGCTCTTTACACCACAGTTCCATACATATTTACCTTTTAATGTTATTAATTTCATTTGGTGCAATTATTCATTTATTTTGTAGAGAATGACAAGATTATGGTGCTCATTTCCAATTTTTAAAAAATTAAATCTGAAGACTTCATTAAATATTCATTATTTTAAAATACCAGTCAAGCATTGTGCATAATTAAATAACATTCTACATGTAAACCCAGAATTTAAATTGAAGACTATTTTCCAATTAGCTTAAAAAGGTTTAAAGTTCACATTTTTTTTCTAGTGTACAAAAATATATGGGAAAGATCATCTGAGAGGGCTCCTGAAAACACTGGCATCAGCATGTTTTTAAAACATCTTTATCTTACCCACAACTACCATACTATGCCCATTAAATTATGCTACGATTTCTAAAATACTTTCGCTCCATAGTTCACATAGATTTTTCTAGTAGAACTGTTTTGTGCACACTTTAGTTGGGGGGAAAAAAAAAGGAAGAAAGTGTGTACTTAGCTTGTCTAAGTACAGAAAACACATACAGAAATCTGTAGTTTTCCTTTGTAGGTCAGTATTCTAAATGCATGATGATGCTACAGACCAAAAATTATTGCTCTTTACAAGATGCAATATAAGACGCTGAACATAATTTTTTTTAGAATGCTTTGTATTTATAGATAAGCTGTGTGGTTCAGGTCTAGCCTGTGGAGAAGTCTTGACCTGTTCGTTGTTTTCACCAGCCTCCCACAACTCCTCTGAATGGGACATGGTGCAATGGGGCTGACAGCATGTCTGAGACTGGGAGTGCCTGGGAAAGTCATTAAAGGGTCCAGATGTGATACTCTGTGAGTCAGTGTGAGATCTGATGCTCTCAGAGTCAATGTCTGATCAAGGTGTCATTTTATCATGTCTAGGACTTCAAAGGAAGAGTTGCAATTGCAAAATTCAATATTTATGCTTTTTAACTTTAATCTGACACATTTTTTATTTTTTTTCCACTAAATTGCAGGTACCTTCCATTTCTGAAGATCTGGGTTTGCATTTTGAAGTGTATTACTTTGTAATTTTAGTCTTCCTTGGGTGTACAAAGTAAGACTAGTAATTCTAGAGACTAAAGTCTTATTATTTCTTTCTTCAACTTCATAAACCTTACTATTTTTCAAACTTTTTCTTACACTGATGTGACTATTACACAATTTCATAGATGCTGGCTGCTTCCTCTATGAGTTTAGAAAAATCACTGGGATTTAAGCTTGAAATTTGTATCCTTCAACAAATTTTCCTTGACACTTCCAATGATTGACACTGGAAAACACTTGAACTGAGTATTAATATCTCTGTTCTTAAAATCTTCTTGAATCTTACAGACAACTCTCATGGACCTTTTTCCTGTCATTCTCAGAAACTGAGACATCAGTTTTTCATTACAAGAAGGATTTTCAATAAAATGAATGATGCAATCAATTTCTTCACATAAAGCTATGCTCATCTATCTTTTTTTCTCTTCAGTCCTCTTTGGTTTTCCAAAACTGAACCATTTCTGGTTAGATAGACAGCATTAATAAAAGCTTCAGGCGTGTCCACATTGAAGAAGATGGCACAAACACTTTTGCATTTCCCCATACAATCAGATTGTTATTGACATATACCACAACTTTATTAACAATAATGACAGTAGGTGCTTAGGTATCAGCAGGATGATAGTCAGATACCACACAAACTAAGGGATTCTCAAGTCAAGAGAAACACAGTTCTCTTGACAGTACTTCACAGTACTGAAACACAGAAAATCATTTTATTAAGGTGCAAAATATATTAGACTCCATTCTTGGGTTCTTATTTTTCTCATTTTTAGAGATTTCTCCACCAAGGCCTTCTAAAATAATGCAGGTACATCTCACCTGAAGTGCAACAAGAGAAGGCCAATAGCGTCATTTCAGATTTTTTTTGTTTCACTGTTGCTGTTCAAAAAAGTATTATTGGTGATTTGTACTGGTGTGTCAGAGTATAACCCTTAATACCAAACACACTGCAATGTAAAGGTCATGTTCCAATTATGCCATAAGGATATTTCTCATCTTTGTTTAACACTTTGGGAAACAAGTTAAATCATAGTCCATGAGAGCCCATAAAAGTCAGACCTCTCAATCCTACAAGTTTCTGAATTAAAGTTCGTTAATTCATTCATTAAGTCAGTTTACATGGAGCAGCCAATTTCACTGCAAAACTAACAAAGAGAAACCTTTGCTTAAGAAAAGAAAATAAAAATTGGAAGTTGAAGACCATATGCCAGCAGAAGTAAGGAGTGCATCTTTACTGAAAGTTTAGCAGTTATACATGATCCAGTCACTAACAAGCTGGACTTAAATCAAGAACATTACTGCCAGTCACATATACTGGGAACACAGACCCAGGAACAAAACTTTAATGTCTTAACTTATCTTCAAAGAATATTAGCTTTTTCCTGGAGATTGGAATTTTGAAGGTAAAAAAATATTCAGTTCACCACAGGTTATTAAGGTCTCTACTATGTTCTACTTAAAGTTGTAAAAATACTGTCCACTCTCCTCTAAACAAAAAGTACAGTTTAATATAAGCCAACCAGACAAACATGTTTCTTAATGTGAGAGTATTTCTTCCTAAATAAGATTTAGGTATTGTACAATAAACTAAAAGAATGTAACAGCAAACATGTTTACCTAAACAAAAGACATTAATAGTAAATGACTTTGCTAAATATAGTTCAGAATAATTCCTATCAGCAGAAGAAAAACGTTTTCAGTGTGACATCTACATTGGGATTGCCAGTGAAGAAAACTACTAGTAGTAAGCTGAAAGAAATGAAAAGGAGTAACAAACTTGACTACTTTAGATACCATAGAAAAGTCAAAGAATAGAGCAGAGTCGAGGAATGATGGAAAGAAAACACCTAGACTTTGGTTCATGAATATATTGAAGGTATTTCAGCATAAGTCCAAAAACGCAATGACAAAAGATGTTAAATAAACCTTATCTAATGCTTTTCTCATTATAACTTTTGAATAGGCTAAAGCAAGTTTAAATAATGATTTATTTATGCACTTGTAATATTAAAATTAAAAAAAGCTTTTCCTGTTCAAGCAGAACAATATTCAATCACACTAAGTAAACAGTAAAAAATTTTGATACCAGCTGTCTCTGCTTTTATGCAAACACATCCACATCCCTGACCACGCAGATGAATAGACTTCTCAGATTCTGTCCTGATACCTTTAAGTTATTGACCTTGATGCAGCCAATAAATTAAGAGCTATGATATGGAAACAGTACAAACTCCAAAATCTAACAGCCTTAGTACACCCTTTAAATACCACATCTGATTAATCTCTGATATATCAGTTTATGAAAAACAATTGAAAAAATAACCAGTAACAGAGTACTGTTAATGGACATTAATTTTTAAAACACAAATACAAAACAGAAATAAAAATATATGTTCACATATACAGTCTGGAGACTGCTGAATTTACATCCTGTACTAGTTACTGAAGATGCATTATATACTGTAGGAAAAAACCCCCTGATTCCATCTTTTGTTGCAAATGGCAATTAAATATATTCTGATGGCTGTTAATTCAGATTTTTTCTCTTTTCTTTGCCAAAGTTCAAAATCAAACTTAAGATAGTGCAAAGGATTTCAGTGCCCCTTGGGGAATAGTTACAGCACAAAAGGACTACATGGCAATTTCCAGTAAATTCTTGAATACAATTCTTGAATTCTTGTAAGTTGTTCCCAGGCAAAAGTTCTGGGAAGACAAAACTGACATTGCTTTTCCATGACTTCCCTCCCGCTCTTCTTCCTGTCACTTGAGAAACTGAAAATACCTCTCAGCCACTCTTGAAGTCAACATGGCTGAAGATAATTTTATTAACTCTTTAAAATTCTTGCTTTTCCTCACTCATCTACTACTCAGCATACTAAGAGAAGGACATACTACATAAAAGATTGGTATTATAAAAACCTGCTGCATTAATGAACAAAGGTTAAACAGAACTCTGAAATGAACCAGAAACTAAGGGAGTATTAGTATCAAACATTAAGAGTTGCAAATACAGTAAACTTCATTAAAAAGCCTAAAAAAATAAATGGCACATGAACATTTTCTGAAGGTCTGCTGTTATGAGGTAGAAATTAAACTATTATGAAAAGCAGGCAGTAACATGGAATGGACCCATGAAAAATAAAATGTATTGGTAAAATATATATAGAAGCCATCAGACTAACAACTAAGAAGTTTCTCTGAGAAAAGATCTGCTCAGTTTTCATCACCTGTCTCACAGTCAAATAAATACCGCAAATATTTACTTCCATGGAGAAAGAACTCCACCACAAAAACAGGTTTTGAACGAATTTACAAAAACTTAGATAAGAGATAGTATTGTTCTTCAAGAATCCTGTAATCATTAGAAATGTCTCACTAAAACTAGTCTGCTGTCATATAAACATTAAAAGAAACTTGAAATGTTAGATAATCATTTGAATAAAGTAAATGGACTATAAAATGAAAGGTTATCAAAGCATGCAAACAGACTTTCAAAAAGCTACATGCAAGAGACATTACTTGTAAGTAGCCTTCTCATCTTGTTTGTCAAATTCTTAAAAAAAAAATTTAAGCATTGCTTTGCTTTTATAATCTGCTGCTGTTTTTTGAGTTGCTGTTTCTTAATATTTTGACCTAAATTCATTTTGAAGAATAATGTAATCTCACATCAAGTAAGGATGCCACAAAGTAAACACAAGTACATATGCCTAGATTTTTGCGTATTTTCAGTATGTACAGAAATTGTGTTAAATACGCTTTCGGAATGAGAATACGTACAAGTATCCAAAGGGACAGTACTTGTCACATACAATGGGTTTGCACTTCTTAGGCCGCGGTCGGCACTGACAGATCTCACAGTTGTGGACGTCAGTCTGGAAGCCAAAGGAACAGTCCAAGGAACAGCCCGAAATGAGGCCAGTGCACAGCTCCTCCCCTGCAAAGGACACATGCAGGTTATCACAATGTGAAAACTGTTAATATCAAACATATCTTTACCAGACTGAATCTTCTGTTCTCTTTTACTTCACAGCTTTTTTAATACTTGTAAGTCTTACCTTCAGGCTGTCTTGTTTTTAAAATACTTGACAGAATTCTCCAGTAATGACTTGAACTATATGAACAGACACTACAGGATTCCTTCAGTTCCTGTCAGGAATTTGGGGAGTACCACATGGTAACATAAATTAACATGATTTTACGAACAGATGCACAGCCAATGGAATCCCATACCCATGACTCTGTTGGCTTTTAATAATACATTTAAAATAACACATACTTGCAACACATTATATGGGTTTACAGGATTCTATTCAATGCAGAGCATCTTTATTTCTCCTCTACTTATTTTAAATAGAGCTGAAAGGGTAGGATATATTAACAACTTCTTTATGCTGTTTGCTGTCAACTATTTGGTGATTAAGACCTGCTTTTTAAAAATATAACTGTAATACCCTATGATGTGATCCATGTTTGGAGATGCTCAACTAAGAGATCTGTCTCTTGAAGTCCACTATAAAGTTTTATCAGCCTCTTGTGGCATAAGGAAGATGTTGAATTATTTGCATCTCAATTATTCAAGTACAGAGATAAATTATGGTCATTATGTTCACTTCTCATCAGAATTTACTATTTTGAGATTGATAAGTTTCTTTTTGTTTTTCTTGTAAAAAGAAATGCCAGAAAGACGACTCTTAACATATAGTGGGATACAAAGTTCCTGTATATGTTGAAGAGGTGAGTGGAAACAGAAAACTATAGGTTTCTTTACACTAAGGATGCAAAACACAAGGGAAAGAAATTAACATTATTAAAATAGCCAAAGTGAGATCAAAATAGAATATGAGGGAAATATAACTAATGTTCTTCAATGGAAGAATATGATGGGTGATATCCAAAGGACTGACTTTAAAACTGATACGCAAAGGATGGCTGATCTCCAGTGGAAACATCTACAACACTACAAATTGCTGGTTGTACAAAGGCCAGTTGAAGAGTGCTCTTCCAGATGTGCTCTGAAGAGCTCTCTTCCAGTAGAGCTCTGAGAAAATCACTCCTTCAGGAGTATGTACATTTAGGCACAGGGTTTTTCCAAAGAGGAGATCAATACATTGACTTATTTTGTTTCATACTTCTGTGGGTCTGAAATGTAAAGATAATCCTCACATCTCTAACACCATACTATACCGAAAGCAGACCACGGAAGGAATCTTAGCTTTACTTAAATGCTTTCTCTTCTGTTTTTGTAATAATGCATTTAAGACTGCAAAATAAAGATTTAACCAGACTTAACCAGCTAAGTGTTCCTTATCTATTCTACGAGGTTAATGCTCGTTTGGTAAAGAAGGTGTCTTTCTTCCTGTCTTTGCATAATACCAAAGCCTTGGAGAAAACTAGCAAGTTCACTGCCTACTTCTGTGGTGGAATTTGGGCATAAAAGTATAACACAAGCAACATAAGAGCCTCATGATGCCAAACAACAGTTCTCAGTCCAAGTAGCATGAGTATTATCAGGCTCATGCCCGTCATCTCTCAATTTTTATGCAAATTTGGTGTCTGAAGCAAAAAGGGTGCAAGTTTGGTTTTTTTTTTTGCCATTCAAAATACAGGAAAAGAAATGCCAAATCCTTTCACAACCTCTAGAGATTGCATCTGTAAGCAGAGTATCAACACCACAAGATGTAAGCATTTACTCTCAGTCAAATCTAACCTTTGGACAGCAATGGTAACCCTTATCTCAGGTTCTTGCTTTATTCAGAGAGAAACACAAAGATCTTCATGAAGTTTTACACATTTTTGAAGGATTGAGTCAGGCCGATCTATCAATAATATTAGATCTTTTTAATATATAGCCACTAATGCTGATTTTAAAACATTATACTGCAGAGGAAACTTTGATATTTTTCTCTGGCAAAGAGTGATGTACATGTAATAAAAAGACTTTCCTTGAAGCAAATTAAAATAATGAGAATTTCTCTTTCATTTATGAGCCTTTATACTAGGATGTTTGCACAGAATTATTCCCTTGCAGCATACAGTGATAATTAAGTGAACTTTTCATTATGCAAGACTTTATAAGGTAGTCATAATTTTTAAAGCTAGGCTTGAACTTTACAAGAATGTATAGAAAAGTACACTGGAAAATCTCCAAAAATAATGAAGTCCAGTTATGACCTTTGATATAAAGTTATGATATTTCATGCAGATGCTCAGATTTGATGAGTGAATAATCTTGGAATCGCACAGGTTGAATTGATCAGAATCATTCATTTTCTGAAGCATACTTTGTCATGGAGACATTTAGGTGGTTGTGCATAAACATCAGACTTGTGAAGACAGATTAAGAAACAAGATGGTACAATGCAAAGGCATGAGAGAAAAGAATAGGCATCTTAAAAAAGTGAAAGAAAGAGCTGGAAATAATAGTTTAAAAAAAAAAATCTAAACTCCAGAAACAACAAGAACTTTTTTTTTTTTTCAGCCGGCATATTTATCTTATTTGACTCCAGATTATCTGCTAAGGAGAGCTATCAAAGTGCAACTCTGAAGTTTGTCTATGAAGTTATAGAAGATGGCAAAATAATGATGCCTTAGAACCTCACAGCCAAATATATTTTTCTTTTCAGTCTTCTGCTTTGATTTGGTTAGTGAAACTGCTTTTCAGACTTACAAAACAAGTTCATTACATGTAAAGTTAATATACTTTATTAATGGAGTTAAGGTGTCTAGAATAGTGCTATACAAGCAGGAAGAGAGTGTCTCCTTCCAAGTATCTTATGATGTTAAATGTACTTAAAACTCAAATAGTCTGCTGACGTACTAACCAGAAGATCCAGTCGTGAGGTAGTATCTCCCTTGCTTAATCCTTTACATAGTGAGTTATCCTCAAAAGAATTTTCACTTTGTAAGTGGCCAAGAAAGAGAAGCTCTTCAGAGCCTTGGGATGGATAACTAATAATCACCACTGCCTCTCAGGAATGGACAGTGAAGAGTATATGAAAAATCACCAAAATTCTGGCTATGTCAAACACAAAGGGAAAGTTTGCTGAAGTCAATGTCGACAACTGTCACATATGTACTTACTAGTGTTATGTCAATGCTGTATGAGCCAATCAGAATGATCTTCATAGACCCCTGCTGACAGTTTCTGAGAAGATGGTTGTTACTGAAACAATATGTTACTGCACTTAAATTTCTGACACTATGACAGTACAAGCTGTGGAAATACATTTTAAAGTTTTTGACAAAGAAAATCACTGAAGAAATTTAGTGACATGAAAATCAGAAAGTGAATTCTGGTCTGCTTTCTGACTTTACATCTAACATGTAACTTTCTACTACTGAAACATTACTAAAAACATGACAACTACAGGCAGTCTCAAAATGAAGTACCATCTGGTACACATACACAGTTCATGTCTGCTGCACAGGCCTGTTGAAAAGTCTAGTCGCCAGCATTTTAAGCCAGGTATTTTTTCAGAAAATGAAGTGAACCATCAATGTCACAAAGCAGAGTGTATCAGAGAGAGAAAGAAGAAAAAGAGAAAAAGATTGCAAACCTAAATATTCAAACGTAGATCAAATTCAGTGTATGAACTGTCATCTTTAAAATTTTTCTGTAGCCTTAGATAAAGCTTTAAATTAATCATTACTAAAATAATCACAAATTCATTGTGAAAGCTAAGTAAAACCAGACACTAAGATTGTGCATTTCAAGTGACAAATACTAAAGAACAAAGAGAATCTGCTCATGAAAGTCAACTGCAATGAACTAAGGAAATTTATGATGGCAAAATGTTAGGGGGTTCCTTGTTTGAGGGTGCTTTCCACCTCTGCTTAGATAAATTTCATGAGGAAACTGAATCCCAAATAATAGAATGTCTTTGCAGAGAAGAAATCCAGCCCTAAGTGGTCTAATAATTGCTTCAACAGAGTATAAGGGCCATCAGACAGGCTGAAATGAGGGGATAGGAAACATTTTAAAAGCTAATGCAGAAGAAAACTACAACTCAGAGTTTGACAGAACTGCACTACACACATGCACATCACTGCAACTATAACAGAATGCGATCAAGCTTCTGATCACGTAGTATAAACTATTCTTTGGTTTTTTCCTAACTGTTTAGTTACAATGACATCTCCTAGGGAGCTAAACTGATGGTTAGATAGGAGGTAGAAGACTAAAACAGAAACAAAATGATGACTAGGAAATCAGTTAAAGGGAAATGTCTCTCATTGCACTGCTTAGGGAAACATCTGACTGGAGAGTAGAGTTATAATACTGAAAACATAAAAGGTTATGCCATCCATAGGGAAAAAACAAGGATTTATGCGACAAGCTCAGAGTTCAAATGCAGGATATTGGTTAATCTCAGAATGATACCGACGTGATATGACTTTAGAAAAAGATGAATGTGTTCCTGAATATCTCAGGATAATAGAACTATATTTTTACCACAAATACTTAGCTTTTTAATGTGAGGACAGACATCAGCTGAAATGCCACAAAAAATGTTGAAAGAACTATATACAGTAGAAGGTTAGGACAATAATGACGTAAAGGCTGTTTGTCCTCAACCAATGATATTATTAAATAGTTTCCTGCTAGGAACTAATACTCATTTGAGAACAAACATGCACCAAATACTAAAAGCAGTGATCCAGCCCACACAACAAGACCACAAAGTTTTCTTTGTCATGTGCAACCATGACTGCAAAAGCAGCAGCAGTAAAGTTGGTTAACCAATAGGTCCAGTTGGCAGTTCATAGTCTTCACTAGTCCTCACAATACTTGCAAAAGCTATTGATTATAGACTTTGACTCCTTTAAAGACTGTAGTTCTAGCAAATACTTTATTCTACAGCTTGCAACAATTTAACACATTATATACTGACTTGACTATGGGAATTTCAAATTACTGGATTTATTTGGATCAGTTTCATATACAAGCAGAGAAAATAGCTGAAGATCAATTAGTCTTCCAAACTAAACATTTCAGAATTATTAACAAACAAACAGGTTTTTAAACCTGGTCACAATTGTCCATAAACTCCTTTTAAATATAGCGATTTCTTTCCCCCACTTTCTTCATCCACTTACAAACACTTTTATATATGCAGACTATAATAAAATACTTGAGTTTCAGAAGAGCATGACACTGTTTAAGGGGAATCTGTTTGGGACAAGGGGGATGGGACAACACTTTCTGTGGACGAGAGTCTTGTCTTGAGAAGAGATGATTACCAAGATACGGTGAGGCTCTACACAGCACGCTACACATGAACTATGTGGTCTAAACCTTTCCACCAAGTATCTTACTGTTGATACTAAGATCAACTCTTGTTTTACAAAGTTGTCCAATATCTGTAAAACTGAAGGAAAGAAAAATATGTTCAAAAATCAGCATGGAAGAGCAGCTGACATACTGATGTAATCTACTATAGTCCAGGACACACACTGCAAACAAGACAACAACATTCTGCCCCATAATAAGCATTTTAGCAATCTTTGCATTTGGGATAATTCACTTAGCAGCTGGCTATTTCAGATACAATGCAACCTCTCCTTCTCAGGTATGGTATCTCGGAGGCAATGTATCTCAAAAGGAATCA
>WEIV01019864.1:8981-19870 GCA_013390005.1 Calyptomena viridis
CCCCGATGGCTCGCCTGCTGGCCCCCGTGCCCAGCCGCCCCTGCAGCACCCACCACCCACAGTGTGGTTGCCTGGCCCGGCGTAAACCCGTGGCACAGCCATAGCCCTGTACCCCCCAACAGCCCCATGGCGTCCCGGCCCAGTGGGAACCCCATGCCACGCCCTGCGGCTGCCCCGCCCCAGCCCCACAGGAGCCTGCGCCATGGCTGCAGCCCGCGCTGCAGCCACAGCCCTGTACCCCATGGACCGCTGCTGCCGCGGGGGTGGTGCAGTGGGGGACCCCAGTCCCTGCAGCTCCAGCCATGCCCTGGGACGGCCCAGGGGTGGCATGGGGTGGCCCAGGAGGAAGGTGGCCGCCATGATTAGTTGGCGCACATGGCATGAGGACAAAGGAACCTCCCACCGAACAAACCCCGGAAATGGGTGGGAACGGTGGCGATCCAATGGAAGAGAAGGCTACACCTCCCCAGGGCGGGAAGAAGGGACTAAATGAGACATTTGCACATGCACAAGGCATGGGCAATTCTGGGTGGGACAGACAGTATAAACAGGCTGTGCTCCCAAACCTTGTGGCTCTTTTTGGATCATCTTCCAGGCTAGGAGGAAGACGTGTCGCCCCTGACTCCACCGCCGCCATCTTGATGGAACCGCGTGGAGCTGAGACCAGGACCTTGGGCCGCCATGCTCCCCCTCCACTGCTGCCCTTCCTGATGGAACCAGGAGATCGTTCCAACAACTGACAACGCAGCTTCTAGCCATCGGCTTGATCTCTCCTCCACTGTTCGCTTCTAGTTGGCCAGAGAACTGCCCTGCCCTCTTTCCTCCTTGCCTTTAGCCTCTACCTGTTCTTTTCCCCTTCCCTCTTCCATGGCACCCCTCCAGACTTCCCCCAGGATCTCTCCGTGGCTAACCCCAATCCTACTCGTGGGGTCCAATTCNCAGTCAAATCTCATAAATTCAATATTAAACTATTTTCCTGTCCCCTAAACGGTGACACACAGCCACCAAGAAAAAATAAATGTATCTAGTTTCCCTTCTGATCTTAGTCACCTGCTAACATACTTTGCTACAGCAGAACACAGGATTGTTTAATGGCCAGCTAAATGCAAGTTAAAATGGCAGCTCTGGGGAAAAAAAAGAAACAAACCCCCCAGGTATTAGTGATTTATCAAAATGGACTGAAATCACACCTTAACATCCAAGTTATAGACAAATCCTGTATTCTTGAGGTGAATTTTGGGAAGCTAATTTAAGTTCTCCTTTCAAAACATCTATTAGTGATTTGTCACACTTGATGTGACTGGGAATAATGTCATACTGAAGGCTGCAAGATTTCAGCCAGACTTGTAGATCAGAGGACCTGATGGATTGCACTTCTAAGTACCTGAAGCTCAAATTGACTGTCTGGCAGTATTTTTTCTGTTCTATTGCATTGGAAGGCTTGATTTTAAGGAAAACCTTTCATTGTTTTGACCACGGTGTCCAAATCTCAGAACATAAAGAGCTCTTCATTGAGGAAAAATGGATTTTTTATTTTCTGAAGACAACAAAAGACAGCTGTGTATATACACGCTGTGATGCAACGTTGGGAAAATCAGAGATAGACCAAAGTCATCTTTGTATGCAGACACACCTGATTCACTGGGAGAACTTAATGCACAGGCATGTATTCTCCCTGCTCATCCTAGAGGAGGAAGACAACTGTGAGAGTTGCTCTCAGAAGAGACAGGTCCCAGAGCTCCCATTTCATCAAGGGCCCTGTCCTCTCCATCTGCTGGGCACTGCTCCATTACAAGTTTATTACTGGCCACGTCCTGCTATTTTGAGAGCCAAAAGCTCCACTAAGCATCTTTTCTTCTCCTAGACCAAATCAGGAATAACCCCAAAACTAGAGGAGAAGGAAAGAAAAAAAAATCTCAGGCACAAATATTTGAGCTGTTAAGTACCACTGGGAAGCTCAGACCAGAAAGCACAAATAGAATTTAGTGATCATCCAAAGATANCTTTTGAAGAAAACAGGCAGCACTCTCCCTGGAAAAAAACTAGCTGGCCAGTGTCTTCCTCCCCCCTCTTCAGCCCAGGCCGCCGAAGAAAAAAAACAAAACCAAAACTGCACAGTAACATAGCAAAAATTGACCTTGAGACAGTAGAATTGTTTTGAAAAGATTTCTCTAGCTAGTTTTTTTTTTTTTCCTCCTGGCATAGAGGAGACGAATATGGGATAATCATAAAGTCACCCCAAGACAATTATCTATTTTAACAACAGTGCTACTGGTAATGCTTTTCCCTTTTCCCCAAGAAAAAATAGTAATGTCTTCTTTAATTTATTTTCTCTAAGCTGCTGCCTTGGAGCTTTTCAGTGTGACACAGAAGTCTAAGCAAAATGTCACCAACTTCAAATCCTCTTCCTTTGGTTTAATCATAGTTAAGGAAGCTTGAGCAATAAGCACATAAAGGCTACCTCAACCTCAAGTGAAAAAAAAAAAGGGTGAAGAAGTACATCAAGTGTATCAGACATCTGCCAGGCAGAAAGGAAACGGCTAAATTTATAGAGATGGTTTCTGCTAACAGAATAGCTGTTCAGCCCCAGCTATTTCATTACTATTACCCTAAAGGGTCCTAGGGACGTTCTGTTTGAGGTGTAGGCAATTCAGAGAGCTGAAACATCACTATAATTTGGCCTATGAAAAATGAGTAGGTGTTCACAGTTCATTTTCCAATAGAGAAAGCCATGCTCATCACAGAAACCATCACCATGCGCAGAACTAAAAGCTGCCCTGCCTAGCAGGCACACCCATGCACATTACTGTTACCACATAGGAGATGCGATCCCCAAGTTGCAATGCAATCAAACACAGGCTCTTGATGTGTTGCAAGTCAGGAATACATTTATTGATTTAACATAAACTTTTATATCTTTTCTAAAGTGATTACATAATAAATAAGCAAAACTATTGGATAAAAACCTTTGCCCAAAAATCCACCCATGATGCTTGATTGGTTGGCAAGACAAAAATATAGAATACAATACCTTATAATATATCAACTATAGAGTTGTCAAAAATACAATGCTAGAAACAGTTTCAGTGTGCTTTGGCTCATAAGACTGAAAGAGTAAAGTTACACCAAAGGAACAGGGCAGAACAGAACAAAACAGAACAGAGCTCTTTCTCATGACTCCAAATCACACATAGCCTAATCTATACTCACACATTACATCAGCCTTGCACTGCACCAGCTCTCACCACAGATGAACAAGAGACTTTGGTTAGCGACACTGTCAGCAAAGCACTTTTTTCCCAGATCTACAATCAGGTGAAAAAATATAGTGATGTTATAAGTAAATAAAACAACCAACACTAGACTCCTGAAACCACAAAACAAATTGAAAACTATGAAATATTCCCAAAGAAATCCCCTGCTCCCAGTTGAACTGGAATAAAAACGCACTGACAGAGTCATAAACACAAAGTGAAAAAACNACTAACAGCGACAGAAACACAAAGTGAAAAAACTCAAGGATGGGGGAAAGATGATATAAAGCTAACAAAATGTTGAATAAATGGAATAAAATAGGTTGTTGATCATCAGAATGAGTAACATCAGCTGTGGTCAAAGGGCAATGGCTGGACACAGTATTTTCACATTCCTGTTGTGAGCAAAGGAGAGGGTAAGGCTTGGGAACAACAGAGCACCAGCTCTTGGGATTCCAACAGTCAGTTATGAGCCTATGCAGGAACTCTGCCTTAAACCCATGCAAAGTCTTAGAAAACCTCAGGGACCCTCTAGAAGACCATTAGACTGATTTCTGCTTGGATATTGCCAAAATAAACTGAAGTCAAAATTAGACATGGCTGAATCCAATTTCACCTTGATTAGTATTTACACAACATGAGAAGAGCACATAAATAATGTACTGTTTGTTGCAAACCTTTCAGGAGGAGAGTTCTCAGCTGTAGTATTGATCCGTACACACACACCAGCTCACTGTGCAGAAAACCCAAATCTTCCCTTTATGCACAGAAGTAAATTTCTAGAAGCTGAGTCACATAGGTGGGGCACAGACTAGTACTTTACTATGCCAGAGGATCCAGCAGTCAGATTGCTGCATTCTAGAGCCTCATATGGGAAAACAGTAATGATGAGGAGTTTCCAGATCAGATTAATTTAGAAGACATTCTCTATTTCCTTAACTTCTCTCCTTCTAGTGGACTTGACATTTCTGACAACACTCCCAGGACATGTAAACTTGGGAGAGGCTGATTGTTGAATTTTTCCTCCTGTTATGGTACCACCACTTATCTATCTAGTCTTAATGCAAGTTGGGAGGACTCCAAAACAAAATTATTACCTAGAAATGACTCGGTACCAAATTCTTTTCATGTTGGAGGAAGGGTTTAACTTCATGCCCAGTCCATGTGGGTAAAGGTGGAGGACATTTGGTCATTTCTTTTCTACCCCTTGGTGAAAGCAGTTGGGAAAATAATTCCAATACTTTCTTTGATTTGAAGAGACATTTCTCCTTAGCCTACTCTGAATTTTTGGAGGTTTTTTAGATCACAACACAACCCCCTACCACACTGCTCCCTGAAGCACCTCAGTCAAGCAACAGCTGTATCTGATCCTGGTTTGCAGCTTGCAAGGTCCTGGCATTCAGCCCAAGTGATGGAAAATGGTTGTATGACAAAGATAATGGGTGGTTGGAACCTACTGTGTTCCTCTGCAGGTTTACAGCCTTAAAGCTAAGCAGCTGAGGATATTGCTATTGACAAGAGGCATCTAAAGTACCCAACACAGCAACCATCCCCTGATAAGACACTCATACTGAGCCAGCAAGAGGGGTAGCTCAAAGATTCAGCATCACTATTTTCCTGATGTATCAATGTCTTCTAAGTTTGTAGCAAATAAATGTCATTTTTAAGTATATTGTTAGGAAAGATTGTTTAAAATTAATTAGCTTAGTAACAATGGCCTGTCATTATGCTACTAAGTCACCAGCATGAGCACATAAGGTACAGTGACAGCTCAGGCTATGAAATAAGTGCCTTTATACTGAAATTTGCAAAGTGCTTAGCAGCCAAATGCCAATCTATTCACTTTGGGTAATATTGCATAGTTTCCTCTTAATAGACTGCTCCAAACTCCCACACGTAGATATTACTTATTTTACTACAGAGAAGTCTTTCTACTTCATACACTGTCCATGTCCAAATACAGAAAGCTTTTTCAAGTGCATTTATTTGTACAGTGTTGATTCATTCCACATCAAGATGAATGTGAGATTTAGAACATGACATTAGAAAAAGCTGAAGGTAATAGAACAAAAATTCTCTCTTGGATGACTTAGCCTGGTGTGGTAGTTTTTAGTGGCCAGGTTTTTCTTGTTAGCAGGGGGGCCTATGGGGAGGCTTCTTTGAGAAATTGCTGGAAGTTTCTCCATTTCCAGCAGAGCCAATGTCAGTCAGCTCCAGGCTGGACCCNTTTGCAAAGTGCTTAGCAGTCAAATGCCAATCTAGTCACTTTGGGTAATATTGCATAGTTTCCTCTTAATAGACTGCTCCAAACTCCCACTGAAAGATATGACTTATTTTACTACAGAGAAGTCTTTCTACTTCATACACTATCCGTGTCCAAATATAGAAAGCTTTTTTAAGTGCATTTATTTGTACAGTGTTGATTCATTCCACATCAAAATGAACATGAGATTTAGAATATTACATTAGAAAAAGCTGAAGGTAATAGAACAAAAATTCTCTCTTGGGTGACTTAGCCAGTGTGGCTACAAGCCAGGGATGACAACCCAAAGGTAAGAACTGGATTTTGAGGGCCAAGAACATCAGCAGTTCCCACATTCAGCACTTTACAATGTTTCCCCAGTAGAGAAGGAAATAGTTATTACTATAATTATTTCATAGTTCCAGTCAGCTGCATTCAGTTGTACTGTTATATTCCAATGGAAGGAAAATGGAATACAGTAAACTATAAATATCTGTCAGAATTCCTTTGAAAGGACAACAGTTAATTGCATAGCTTGATCTCCTGCCGTGCAGAGCTTGCATTTCAGGTTAGAAAGGTACAGATTGTTATTGATTTAATTCTTTTGAAACATGTGTGGTATAAAACTGTTCAAAAGACTTATGGGGGGGGAAAATATATGCTTCCAAAGGAAGTCCTGCTGCACAAGACTGTGGCAGGCTACCTTCTTGTAAAATGCTTTCTGAAATTCAATACATCCCCTTCCAAAAGCCCTCACAGCCCCCTCAATTAATTGAGGTTCCTTGCTTCCTTTGCAGAAGTGAAATTAACTCAGTGAATCAGATAAAGAACAACAAAAGATTAGCAATAATATGAGGTGCATGTTAAAAATAATCCTCTGTGTTAGAATAATTCAGTCCTTATTACACACTCTAACAGAGAGTGACCCATTCCCATCTTTCCTGATTTCTTTTTGTCTAGCTTCCATTCTACCTTTCTCTTCACAAAATCATTCCAGGCAGTCAAGCCAATGTTTTTGATTATTGTATTCTAACTATCTTTGAATCCACTTCTGATTTGGCTTGTGCAAAGTTGGTCTGACCACTCAAAGACATTAGGACATACAACCGTGCAGTAATTTGTTAAGCCTTGTCCATTCTGGGAATAAATTTCCTATGATAAGCATTGACAACAGTGAAGGTGAAGCTCTGTTTAACACTTGTCCAGCTCATCTACTTGCTATGAAGGGTAATTTGACCCAGTGTAAATTATGTATCGTTGTGATTTTGCCAGTCTATATTAGTGCTTAGCCTGCTGCTGGTACAGAGAGCGCCAAAATCCCCACTGCAGGGAAGCCTTTATTAGCAAGTTACATAGCTACTAGTAAATTCCTTGCTCCCAGATACTGTAATTAAGATGACACATCTTCCTGGTGGTTGCTTTAAAGAGACAAAATATTAATGGAAGAAATACTGCAGAAATGTTTTAGCACCTGTTTATCATGACCATGTGTTAAGTTCCATTTGTACACTCTGCTAGCCTTTATTAGGAGAGCTCAGCAAGTTGTAGACTGCCAAATATATCTTCTCCGAGTTAGTTTTTACTAGCTTTCCCCTCACTTTCCAGTCTTAGAAGAGAAAACCATATTTACAGTCTTAATCTTCAGGTTTCCCAAGGTTGGTGGGTGAGGTTTTTGCTGTTTGTTTGGGGATTTAATTTTTTTTTTCTTTGAAATATTAGCTGATTGATAAAATACACTGAGCAATTAAAATGAAATGTATTACTTTCACAAATTTTAGAGTAAATTGAGCACAGCCTACAAGACACTTGGAAACAGAAGCAACTTCTATCCAAGGAAAATTGCCAACATTTGTAACANCTGGAGCCTGCCCACATGAAACAAGTTCTACAGCCAGAACCTGAGGGAGATTAGACAGGCAAAAATGTAGGCAACAACTCAGGCAGGAGAAGGGTGGGGAAAGGTTTACTGAAATGAAGTAGGCAAGAAAGAATCTCTGAAGGAAAAAAAAAAAATCAGAGAGAGATTTAAGATAACTGACAGTAGCAGCAGACAGGATGCAAATGGGCAATTCTTCCAACAGATTTTTACCACACAGCATCTCAGGAAGCATTTGGCCTCATTGCTGCCTAGGTGAAGAAGACAGTCTACCAAAGACATTCTGGGAGAGAAATACTGGGCTTTTGTGTCTGTAGCTCCATTTCTATGGTTTAAAATGAGGCTAAAGATAATAACATCCTGTCCTGAAACAATTTCAGGAGCTAAATAGAGTATATATAGACAAGTAAATTAAGCTATTGTTATTAACTGTCACCTTCTCTCACCCATGACATCAGATGAAAAAGATGGTTTCTCTGAAGAAAAAAAAAAGCATTGTAAGAACTACCATTCACAATGCTATAGTAACATAAAACCTCAATATCTGACTGTTAGAGGTAGACTTGAACTCCTTCTCTTTCTTATTAAAATTCCCTCTCCTTTGCCCACTCAGATCAGAGACAGGTGATTCCCTTTTTATATACCAGATGCACCATAGCTGAGGGTATGAGCTGAATTTGGACAGAACCCCACGTCCCCCACACACTTGCCTGGCAGGAAGGCTGAGTGCCCCAAAGCTGCTATCGCTGGGCTGGGGAGGGAGGCTGCACTCTTCACTCCTCCCTTTATGACTTCTCAGACCAGCAAAATCTCCCCATGTCAGCATATGAAAGTGGTTAGTCAATGAGGGGAGGGTCAGATCCAGCCCTCTACGCATGGATTGCAAGTGCACCCTTTCTCCCAAAGGCAAAAAAAAAGTGTACTTGAACCCTTAGAACAGATAGGCTGAAGCTGATTTATTGAGGTGATTTAGATTTGTTAAAACAAATTTAATTTTGAATGCAATTTTATATAAATTAACAGAGTCTCACAAGTGTAGCCATTAAGGAATCTCTTTCCAAAACCAAAGCCAAATATTCAAGATTTATGAGACTGACTTGCCATATTGGAAGTAACTAATTATTCACAATGATTCTTTGTACTCTGACAGTGATTATGTATTTTCAGTGCAAATGACCATGATGAAGCAAGTGACAAAGGCAGCCCATGTTTGTGGAAAGCATACCAAGCATTTAAGGCCAGATAATTTTAAGCAAAGTATTGGGGTAGCAGGGGGAGAAACAACAAAAAATAACTAAGCTCAGTGACACAAAAAACAGATTATTTAACATCCTGGAGTATGTTCTGGTGCATGTCAGAGCTACAATGAAAGTCTGTGGTCTCTTTTTATTGCCTTAAGCAATTTTGTATTCAGTTTATTTATTCTGACCTTTTGCTTGTCCTTCCACCTTGGACATGACAGTCTTTAACAGAGCAAAGCCTTGCAGACTCAGATTGCAGCATTTGCAATACATTGTGGAATATATTTGGGGTGAGAGGAGCTATGCAGATTTGGGGCCTGATTCTCATTTGCACTTAAGTTCTCACCTACCTCTGATGGCACAGGATAGAAAAGGTATAGTATCAGTCCTGCTTCCAGCTCACTGGATGAAGGAGATGTTTCTGGTTTACTCTGCCCTGATCAAAGTACCTGGGAATCGAAAATGATATTACACAGAGATTGAGTAGATTTTTATATCACCTCAGGCTACAGAGAATACAAAAGCACCACCTTTCTCCTCTTTTCATAACTTCCAGTCCTGCCCCAGACACAGGAACAGAGTAATTGAGAACAAAGTCCCTGTTTCAGTGAAGTGTTCAGTGCCAGCAAGGTTAATGTCCAGGGGCAGGCTCATGGCAAGAGCAATGCCATGTTTACTGCTATGGTAGCTGCTGCTCTGATGCTGCACTCACTCAAGCTAAGAACAAGGGTCTAATTTCTGATCCTCAAAAAAGCAAAGGCACAGCAACCTGGTCATTAAAATCTGCAGCAGCATGCATATGATTAAAATGTTAATGTCAATATTTTAATCGAGGTCTGACTCACAGGACAGCTGGTAAGAGACTTGATCTGTATTGCTTAGCCCCAGTCACCTGATGCACACCAGGGTTACAGAACGGTTGTGCCCCATCACATGGCAGGGATTGGCATTCACTGGCTCATGTGGCGAGCTGGAGGCTGACTGCTGGAAAGGAACAATCACATCAAGCCTAGGTGCAATATTGATAAATTCAGCTGTGCCTCCAGCGAGAGGAAAGCTTTTCAATAATTTCCTTGGCATCACTTAAGCTGCAGCTCTGCTGCAAAGGCACTTGAGTATCTCCTGCCCACCTATAGAGCTGTTGCTGGGTTGTCCTGCTCCCTGGTCTCACTCACCATCTTTCTTGCTTCTTTTGGAATGTTCTGTGCTAGTTTCTATCTAGCTGAGTTTTAGACATTTAAGCCCATGGTAAATTTTGCCTGGTGTTGGCTAAGCACCGAAAGAGCTATAGTCTGCAAAGCTTCTTTTCAGTAAATTCAGGATTAATGAAGAAGGCCTCTCTATTGTTGGAATGTCTAATACAATTATCCACTGAATGAATGGACTAGGCAGCAGTGGAGGGCTCCCAGGTTTGTGGCACGGAATTGTCTGTTTTAACATCCATCTGTTTTTGTTCTCTCTGATCCATTATCATTCACCTAGAGATATAACATGATGAATATCATTGTGTGGAATGCCATTTGATGCTGGGGGAAAAAAAAAAACACTGTAGGTCTGCCTTCTATTGAAAATGTGAAATTGCCTTGGTGGGAGGAAAGGCATGATTGATTCAGAGATGATGTTTCAAGCAGAGGCATCCTTTCTCACATGGACTGTTTGATTTTGTTAATTCCTTTGGATGACCCTTCTGCTGCATCTTTCAGCAAAATACAGATATCTATAAAAATGAGGCTAAGTATGGACAATCATAGTGCTGCTGAATTTGTGAAGTTAATAGAAAAAAATAGTATTCACAACTTTCCCCAGAAGGCACCTTCGATTTATGTTCACAGTGACATTAAACTCCTATATGTAAACACATGTGGAATGGGAATCTTGATGACCATGCTGACAGGAAATAAAGAAAGGCACTTTACAGGCAGTTTCTATTGTCCTTGTTGGTCAGCAAATTTGAAATGAACAAAAAAATAGAACTAGAAATGCATATTAATGATGGAGGGCCTAAGGCACAACAGGACTGAGATGAGCACTACCAAGAGAAACTGTTAAAAATGCCCCAGTTTATCTTTTTTAATGACTTACCCTTATGATGTACTTATAAGCAACATAGAAATTACCTTGTATATTAAAGGACAGATTCACAAATGTAAAAATAATCTACTGAATGCAGTGTAAATGCTTCTTTCTACAATGTGACTCTTAAAACATTGGTAAAGCAAATACAGTTGTTAAGGTCAATCCATTGTTTAACTGGGTGTATCTAAACTCCAGATCTT
>WEIV01019865.1:0-17673 GCA_013390005.1 Calyptomena viridis
CGCCGTCCCCTGGCACAGCCCAGGGGGCTCCGGGAGCGGCTCCGTCAGTCCCCGGCCGAGCCCCGCAGGCGGTCAGACGTAGCCGGGCTTCACCGACAGGCGGCGGCAGTTGGGGCAGCCGCGGGTCCCGTTGGTCTGGAGGCACCTGCAAAGGGAGGAGGTCGGTTCGGGCGGGCTCCGCGGCCGGAGGCTCCCGCAGCGCCGCTCCCACGGCTGTTCTACGCCACAGCTTTTGCCTTTGTTCCCTCCCGCCACGGGCAAAGATTTGATCTCTTTCCCACCCCTTCCACAAAGGCACTTCAGCACGTTCCTCTACAAGAGTAGTCTGATCCTAATTTTGGGGTCAGTGTGAGGCTTTGTTTTTAAATTCTTAATTTTCAGAACTGTTTTGATACAATCATGTTTCTTCTAAAAATAAAATGATGGTACCCCTAACTTCTTCCACGGCAGTAGTGCAATAACAGGCTGAACAACTTCTTCATCTCCATGTGCCACTTAACTAAGAGAGAAAGCAGAAGGACTTGGGAAAAATCCAAACTGCCCCTGAGAGCAAAGATCTGATTTCCCAAGAGGAATCAAATAAGAATTTTTGAACTGGGCTGAACACCTACAAAGTGAGGACATAAGTGAACAATCATTTAGAGGACAGGAGTGTGATGGATATTATGACTAAATCTCACCCTTCAAGGCGATCAGACTCAGCACTGCAATGGGATCCTGCAAGGCAGAAATAAGCAAGACAAAGACCTGGGGAACAGCATGCATAGGACTGTCCTACTCTGGGCATAAACAGGTCTTTCCTATGACCAATGTTATGACAAGAATCTTCCAGCTAATTACTTCAAGTGGAAGAAGTGAGAGCAAGGTAGTGCCTGGAGCTGATTGTTCTTCTCCCCAATGGATTCTCCACACATGCCACAATACAGCTCCATCTCCTCCACGCATTCATGGAACTTCACTACATGGTCACGCAATTCTCGCTGCTGCTCCTTTGTGCGATAGATCCTTTCACACAGGCAGTGGACCTTCAGCAGGCCAAGCTGCACATGGACAGAAACATAAGAAAAGTGAACAACAAGGTGAAGACAGACCTGAAACAGGAAGGGTGGGAACCACTACAGCCCCATCAGCCAGCTGGAGAGAAACATCAGCAGAGAAAGCTGTCTGAGGAGTATCAGTCATAAGGACATTTGGTCTCTCAGCACGTCCTGCCATTAACCCTACTTCTTTGTGTTACAAAAGGTGACACCAGGTTTGAGGCACTTTAAAAGCTCTATCATTGATGGTTTTCCTGAGCTACCCAGGACATACAGTGTATTTTATTTTCCTTTACCTGCAGCTAGCATGTAGTTCACCTGCTGCTCATGGCAAAAATATTTTTTCAAGAAGAGACCCCTCATCCTCTAGTTCTGTTTGTTGCATACCTCATTCTTACTGCTTCCCATTCATCAGTCACTTTTCAGCCCACAACTGAATACTTCATGACTAAGCAAGTCCCAAGCATTGACTGGTTAATACAGACATGTTAAAAAACAGTAACAAGTCCAGATACCTCAGTGTTTGACTTCTTACATTGCCTAACAGAAGACTATGAAGAGAAGCTGTAGGATCCTACCTTGTTCCCTAGTCCCTCTGCCAGCTCCTGTGCCTTTTCAATGCTTTCCAGAGCCTGTGAATGGAAAGCATGCATCATAAGTTCTCAGTCTAATATATCAAACCCAGACTTGTATGAATGTCCTACGGGAATTATTAAAGAGGTAAAGTGCTACAGAGTAAAATCTGGATAAACAAGCATCACTGCAACTCTGGAGATGCAGCATAGCTGTCTGGCAGATTTCCCTCCCCTCCCAAAAGTTAATCTATGAGAAGAAGCTTAGTTTCTGAAAGACCATAAATGGTCCAAGAGCTACATTTCTGTTCCGGCCACACAGTGCACATGGCAGAGGCTGGTGTTTCCAAGCAGAGACAATATAGACTTATTTAAACTCAGTGACACATGCTCATTGGGGTTGGGATGGAGCACAAGCAAAGCAAGATTTTTCCCCATCCTACCTTACAGGCTCAATAATTGTTGGGCAAGTCCAATTTCACTCATACAAGAGGCGAGGAAAGGGATCAACAGCACCAATACACCACGCTCATCCACTTTTTCCCTGCTGTTCATATATCCACTTTGCCTTACTGTAGGAGTGTTCTGCTATCCATTTTTTAAATCTGAAGAAAATATTTAGCATAGCAGCTGTCATACCAAATGAGCCCCTACACAGTGTTCCTTGCTGTTCTGATCATTAGTCTCTCTTTTCCAGAAGTATGAAGATCTGCTTCATATTTGTCCAAGGGGAAGAGGTCTCCCTTATGATGCAGTAGTTTTCAAAAGGAACATTATAAAATTTCTACCCTATAACTTGGCATTACTGCTATTCTAGAAGAAGAGGACCAGGTGAGAATAAAAAAACACACCGAGAATGCAGAGGAGATGGCATTAGATCTGTGGTGGCAGCAACAGCCTAGGATAAGGAACTTGTAGAAGAGGGAAGTAGGAACTGAAGGTTAGCAGGGAGAACATAACTGAGAACTGTGCCTAGGAAGACTGAGTGTGCACTGGAAAACAGTGCAATTAATTACTCTGTCTAAGAATCAAAGTGAAGCATGGTGGGGGGAGGGTTGTTCCAAGTCCAGGGCAGAGTTTGTCTTGGACGCAAATATGAGACTGCACAAGAATGAAGGCAAGCAAGTTGTGAGAGCAGCCTGGGAGGACCTGCAGTAGTATTGACTACATGCAAGTGAAACAGATTAACTGGCCAAGGAAGATGGAGGAAGCTAGGACAAGAATAGAGACCCCACAAGTGGAAAGTTAGCAAATTGCTTTATTAGGTAACTGGGATGAGTAGCATGAGAAATGGAAACTGGGACTGGCAAGTTGAAGAACAGGGTTGGGTGAGTATTAAGCGCTATGACATCTAAGGTGTTCACATTTGGGCAACAGGCAAGGCAGACTTCCCTCTAACGCCTGTAACAGAACACAAGATTCATCCATTCTCTTCTTCTGTGGGTTTTGGTGACGTTAGGGTTCTGTGCAAAGCCATCATCATGCTCTCACAAGTAAGAGCTGCTTGTGATATCAGAGGGTGGCAGTGGCTGGAGATGGGATCAGTGGATGTAGGAGTTGGATGAGTGCTCTGAATATTATCTTCTGTTAAGGCCTACCTGCTGTGTCCTGTCCCATTCTTTTAACACTGAACAAACTTTTTAAGTTCAGTTTCTTTTTCCATTGTTAACATACTGTTTACTCACTGAGATTGCATGGTGTATCTTGCCCAACTGATTCCCAGTTGTAGGCAACTCAGATGCATCTTGAACTTGTCTTTTCTGACAGACATATACTTGGCACCCTGATATCTGGGATGCCTCATTTGAGATAAAATTCTTTGTATCTCAATATGGGTGATAAGACTGAATCTTCCATCATATCTAGACCCAAACCAGCCTCTTGATGTGGCACTGTGCAGGTATTCCACTAGGTTCAGGGCTAACCTTTGAGCATTTCTTTCTGTGGCCAAATAATGTTACTGTAGTACAATGTGCTGCATCTAGTGCAGTCTGAATTTTAACTCACATACACTGCCTAAGTGTATTTTATGTATATTTTATGTGTATTTTAACTCACACACTTTTCAAAATAAGTAACTTCACCCTCTTATTCCATATTGACTGGTTGTCTATATGACTTTTCTGCTCTCATTTGTGTGTTTTACATTAGAGTTTATACGTTCAAAGTTTCTCCAGGAATTTGATGCTACATTTGCCTACAAAGCACATGGTGGAGCTGTAGAGCTGTCTAAACATCATCATTAGCTAATCAATGAGCTTAGTCATATAACTAAAAAGTGGGCAGAGGAATCTATTTCAGAGCATAAGGCTTCCTTCCCCCAGTGCTGGTTTCTCAGTGTAGCACCTAAAGTCATCGGGATTGACTAATGAGGCAATTCTGTAATTTAGCAATCTGACTCAGAGTGGATGTTCCTATTAGTAACAAATTCCCAGCTGAGAGAGACTATTCAGAGAAATGTAACTGTACAAGCAACAGACCTTGTTGGTAGAAGCAAGGAGTACAGATCTCTTCTGAACTGTACCCCCATCAAAGTGCAGACTGTATGCTCTGATCTTGTCTAACAAACTTCTGTAGAAACAAGTTTATAACTGACCTTGTCCAATTCCTTCTGAATCATCCAGCACTTAGTCACTCCTAGCAGCACCTGGATCAGGCCCAGGCGGTTTCCAATCTCTGTCATGATGCTCATAGAAGAATCATACCGAGGAAAGGCCGTCTGCAGAAGCAGGAAGGAAAACACATGTTTTGCTATGGCTTGCTTTTCATACCCTCTTGCTATTCCCTCTATCCTTCCTGGCAGGAAAGAGCTGTACCTGCACGTCTTTGCGACTACGATGGATATCTGCAAAGCACAGCAGACACAGTGCTTGCAGTGGGCGGTCACCATGCTGCAGGGCAATCTTCATGGACTCCTGAAAGAAATTGTCTTTGGTCAGTAGAAGAGCTTGTTCCTGGTTTAAAACAGCAAGGCTCTGGCCCCTGAAAGATCAACTCTAAAGAAATGGCACCACCTTTTAAGGCAAGGAAAGTCTTTTTCACATGTTCCTAGCCAAGGGCCATTCATAGACCCAAATTTTGACGCCCCCTGGGCTACTGAAACCACAGCTCTAAGACTGGGAGGCAGCAGGAACACGTAGAGTCAAGTGTGAATGCCATGGTACGTCTCTTCCTCCCAGTCCTGCAGGCATGATCCCCTTGCAGAGCCCTCTGAGAGCCGTGCAGCCGCCCGCACCCTGTACCTCGCAGCAGTCCATCGCGTCGGCCAGGCGCCCCAGCTTCCGGTAGGCCACGGCCATGTGGTACTGGCTCATGGCACGGTACTTCAAGCTCCAGCCCTTTCCATAATCATTCACCAGTTCAGCTGCTTTACACGGGAAGAACAGGGCTTTCTCATAGTCCTGTAGGGTAGACACGGAGACAGACAGCAGTCAGAACAAAAATAAAGCAAAAAGGAGAGAAGAAAAAAATCCTGACTTCACTAACACTGCAACAACTAGCAGATTTCTGTACACCTTTAAACTTGTGCTGCTCTCCTTTCACATGCTATATTTCAGTGGATATCAAACTGTGAAAGGTGGAATTGCAATATATTGAATTCGTATTTTTCTCTGGGTTCAGGACACTGAGGTAATGACCCAGCAAATGAATTTTACGTAGTATGCCATCAGCTTTACTCTGCAGGATCAATTTACCCTCCTCCATAACCAAAAGGCTGAAAACTTTCTCTGCTCTTAAATCTTCGCTTTCAACATGGAGCCTTCATGTTCTCCATACAGTGAGTTGGAATCTCCAAGAAGTTGGTTATCCATCATTGCAGGAAACAGGGACTGAGAGTCATTTTTACAAACAGATTTTAACTTCCAATGCTCTCTCAATATTATACTTCCAATAGGAAAGATATAAGCTGAAATTCACCCCATTTCCAATTCTTTCCCAAATCCATGAGACAATCAACCCTTCTGTCCCTTAAGTTACCACACCTTTATCTGGGTGTAGAAGTTCCCAAGGCTGCAGCAGACTCGACACTCCAGCATCTTGTCATCATTGTTGTGTGCGTAGCGTAAAGCTTTCTCAAAGCACTCCAAAGCCTTCTGGAAAACACTGAGGCCCAAGAAGGCATTGCCCATGCTGAGGCTCACCTGGCCATTCAGCTGCAGGCTCACAGTGGTACCCTGCATGTTCAGGCATGTCTTACAGTAAGAGATTGTTTTCTGGAATTCACAGAGTTTCTCATTGCTGCGAGCCAGGTTTAGGTAACTCTCTGTAAGGTAATCCGGGTCTTCCAGCTCCCGTGCTGTGTCAATCTGTACCACTGCAAACTTTAAGTAGAGAAGACAGTGTTTATAAAAATATGTAGTTTATTTAAATACAGCTTAAGCACCCACAGGATAGCACCTTATACTGTAGAAGTGGCTCATCTCTGAGCAGAGCAGAGAAGTCCATCAGCACAGACCAAGAAGCATTGTACACATTGAGCACTTATCTGGTGGTTTAAAAGGCCTCTGAACACTCTGAAGAAACCTCTCCCTCTCTCCATACAGTCTCTGGGGCAGGGAATATGAACGAGGCTGGCAGTTAGTGGAAAAAAGCTGTTAAATGGCCCTAAAGAGAAGCAGGTGAAGCAGGAAACAACTGACACAATGCAGCTCAGTTTTCTTTCACTCAGTTTAATGTATTCCACTTTCTCTGGAATTCTTAAGTTATTGAAGTACTCTATTAATACAAGAAAGCAAGTGAGTGACTTCTTTCATCATTTTTTTAACTAACAAATTGCAGTCTTGACAGTTTTTGTTCTCTAACCTTTAGGATTCATTGCATAGTGTTCTCTTAAATTCATTGTTCTCTGTTCTCTAAAAGAAATTTCCTTTTAGACTGCAGACTCTTTTAAGCAGTGACTTGTGTTTTGTGAGGAACCATGCACACTGCTGGCTTGAATAAGTACCAGTAGCAAAGATAAATATATAGCAATTTTCATTAGAGATTATCAGGTTTCTGGATGACAATTCCCAAGGAAATCAATTACTCCCTTTTTGTGGAGTGGCAAGACATAATAATTTAAGTTACTAGAACATTTCACATTCTTCACAAAAAAAGCCCAACTACGCCCCACCCCCCAAAAAAACCCAAACCAAACCAAGAAAACCCAAAACCCACCAACCATAAATTGTGTGTTTGGGTTTGTGTGTCTTCTCAGTTTCCTTAGTTTAGGAAAGCTGCCATGTGGATCCAGTGATGTGCACTAGCTCATGCTTCTTCACATTCCCTTACCTTTGCACAAGTTCTTCATTATTTCCTGATTGCCACAGCCTCTTTTCTTGGTATGAAGTGATTTTTCTTGCCAAAAGAGGTTGAGCATCACAACCCTGCTTAAATCACTGTTTATTTAATCTCTCAGTGGCTTTTTGCTTAAGTTTTCCTTTATCTTTGGTCACTCGCTATATAAAATCTTTAGTTTGACTGAAGCCATTTTTCATTCCCAAGAAGAACTAAAATTCAGCTACCCTGATCCCACTTTGTCTTCTCAGGTAACAAATTGATGTTTAGGTATACTGAGCCCACTCCTTTGCCTTTTTTTGTTTTGTTTTGTTTTTTTTTCATTAAACCTTCAGTATTTCCTTCAAGTAGCTATATCTTACCTTTTTTCCTTCTCTCTTCCCTAATCAGTCTGATGTTTCTGCCCACTTAATTCCACACCACTTAACACAATTGTTTGTCTTCAAATGTCTTCCAAGTGTATTAATACCTCCCTCTTCTCCTTTATCCTAAGTATTTGGTTTTAATATAGGGCTTTGACATGTGTACTGGTTTACTAGTAAGATGTGCTCCCCTCCACTCCAGTTCTAAACGGAGCTACCGAAAACTTTTCAATGATATGTAGATACCCCTTTCTGGTTTGTTCTAAATGCTGAATGATTACCAGGCTAGTAAGTGGCAACCAGAAAGATCAGGACAAGAACATAAAGGCCCTTGGAAGACCTTATTTCAGAGTGGGATAGTTACTTAAGACTATTGCAACATCCTCTTGCCTTGTCTTACAGATTCCCGAGTCCCCCTCCCAGACACTGCCGCCTGCTCTCTATAAGCATCCTGTTACTTCTCAGATCCATACATCAGCTTCTTTTTGTTCATTTAATTGAACTGTTTGTCCTCATGCTCTTGAAATGTAACTTCAGCTTCTTTTTACCACTCTTCTATCAAGCCCCATATCCCTCTTTCTTTCTTCTATGCTGTCCTGACAACTGGAAGCTGCTCTCTGATCTCAACTGTCAGAAATCTACTGGAACATCTCTTAATTTCCCCACCAAAAATCATCCTTTTTTCCCTCCTAATCAGTCCCCTTGCAATCAAGTGAGTTTAATTAAAAAAACCAATACAAGATGTATATTAGATATCAGAGAGAAGTTGAACAATGTAACAAATGTCTTCACAATGCTTATTCTACAGCATCCACTCGGAGATCTCTTTTACATTGACATACACACTGTAAACAGCTTGATGTGGAGCAAAGGCCCTGTTTTCATACCTTCTGAAGCCTGACAACAAGGTGTGCCTGTATGTGGGAAAAAAATCAAGAAAGGTCTCCACGATCAACTGGAGAACCTAAATAACCTGGGAATCCTGAGGAACCAGACCAAGTGAAAAAAATTCTGCATATCTTGTGGGCTGGAGTTATTGATCAGCACAGTGATTACAGCAGCCCATAACATGCACTCAATAGCTGGTATTTTCTGTTCTATGCAAAATACACCCCCTGCCCCCCAATTTCAGGTTCTAATCTCCAGCCATGTTCCATAGTAGGTGTGACACCATGGCATGCATTCATCTCCAGTTTGTCTTACCTTCAGCATGTCTTTGTATCTGCCCATCTCTGCATGAGCAGTGATGAGGCAACCCAAAACCCGAAACCTGCCAGCAGGATCCGCAGACTTCTCCAAAACCCTCATCCAGACTCGCAGGGCCTTTTCGGTCTGATTAGACTGGTAAAGATGGAGTCCTTTCTCTATCTGGTGCTTTGTCTGGTCCTGACCCATCTCCCACGCACGAAAAAGCCTCATACACTAACTTCTAAGGACAGCTGCTTACAAGAGAACACAACATACAATGCCCCACTAGAGAAGGGCAGGTTGTGTGCTCAGAAGACCTGGAGCCGTAAAAGCCCAATCATGTCAGGGCTGGAGCTGTAGTAGGCAATGGCAAGAGGTGGTTGCTCAGCACTGAAGGCAGAATCCCAAATCCACTAGGCAAACATCTTTCTTGCTAGGGCTCCATCAGTGCATTTGTCTGTCCAGTCCCGTAAACAAAGATGAAAAGCACAACAGGGAGAGAAAGAGAAAAATCTCAAGCGACAGGAGTGAAACTCAATCCGAGCAGCCAGAGCTGGTCTCCTCCCCATTGGCTGCAGCTGCTTCTGCCAGTCTGGCTCACGTGGCTCCCTGGAATGCTAGTCAGGCTCCCCAGCTCCCAAGGTCATAGTGTGCCAACTGCCCACCCTTGCCCACCAGTATGCAGCTTATAAATACCCCAGGGAGAGACAATCAGCTGCAGTCACAGAGATGCCTCAGTTGTCTCTTTGCTCTCTCTGGCCATCCCCTTTGCCAAGCACTGCTGGTGGTGGGCTAGCCTGGGAGGTAGCAGACCCATGTAGAACAGTAGCTTTAGGAAAAATAAATGCCTTAAAGAGTCAGGTATGAACTAGATGACTGCAGTGTGTACACATGTGCAGTGCTGCACTTGCAACAATGTGCCTGATACTTTGCTAGGCACAAAATTCAGTCTCCCTTTTGAAGACCTCCCTTTTTGAAGCCCTGGCAACATGGGCTGTTTCTGTGGACATAGGTCAGCTCTAGCACATATTTGCTGCAAATACAGCACCGACTTCTTAATTTCAGAGACAAGATGTTAACCATCCCGAAAACCTTTATTCTTGACTGTGGCTCCCTCCTATCAGATGCCCGTGGCGGTCCTTGAAGCGTTTCTAATAGAGGTAGTCAAAGGCACTGCTGAAATTCTGCATCCAGAACTTGGTCTTTTATTATGAATGACAATAAAGACATAGAGGAACAGATTTCTGCACTTTCTGACTGCATGAGAAAATTGTTAGCCCAATTAGAAGACAGCTTTAACTCTCCCACACTGTTGAAAAAGTAAGTTAGACTGGTTCCCTTTAGGAGTCATACCCTCATTGATGTCCTGCGTTTTTAATGGACACAGCCTTGATTGCCTGTAGATTTACTCTCTCTTTCCTAAGAAGATACAGCAAACCTGGGAGTGGGAGGGTGGGGGGATAATGTCTCAGGGATATCTAATTTAGTTTTTTCAGTATAGAAGTCCTCAAAGCCTATTTTGGGATCCTTTTATTAGGTCAGGAGAAGCAATTGCAGTTTGGAGTTTTAACAACAGACACACCTGCAAAAGCAGGCATGTCTCCAGCTGCCTCCCTGCTTCTATGTGAATTTGGTGGCAGTTCTTCTCCAAGCAAAGGTAAGTATCAGCGGAATCACCTCACAGACCACCAATCAGACCACCCTGACCTGTGTCAACACAAATGCAAGGGAGCCTTCTTAAGGAAATATCCCTAAGGGAAAGCAGGACACAAAATAAGGAACTACAGACTATTCAGAGGCTTTACATCATAGCAGTCATGATTTGAAGAAATTACATCTGTACCTTTACCCAAAATTCCCTCAGAAAAATATTTTAAAGAGAAAAGTACTTTAAATTGTAGAAGAGTTTTACTATAATCAGACTGATTCTCTTTTGCGAGCTTTTATATGCTGTATTTGCTTTATTTAATTTAGCATCGTTTTTCAGAGAGGTAATGTGCTAGATGATGTTTCAGCATAGACTGTGTACTCTCAAACTCTGGAAGGAGAAACTGTGGAAAACCATACAAAACTGAAGTAACAGTAAGGAAAAGCTGGGTAATGTGCAAAAATAACTTCAGCAACACTGTTAAAATTATTATCTAGGTAGTTTACAGATTTTAAGACTTCCATAAAAGACTGATTGAGAATTTTAAAAAGTCTCTCTTCCCTGCAGTCTGGGGGTGGGTGGTGGGATGGACACAAGATGCTGAAGATCCATCCGCATGAAAGCATTGATAATGGTGAGGCTGTCAGATTTCTAGACTTGGAGAAGTTAAGAGGCCAGGAAAGCAACACTGGAACCTGCTACATAAGAGAATCAAACCAGGACTTAAGAAGGGGGAAATTAAAAATTGCTTCATTCTTTGCTAGATCAGACTACTTAAAAAAATTAACCTTCCACAAGTGACCTGCCTGTAACTCAAACTCATCCTGATGCTTTTGGACCACTCAGCAACACACTACTTTCTTCCCCACACAGCACAGCCAAAGTGAAAAGAGGATGCCTTGCAGCCTGACAAAACCCACCTAACAGGAAATGATCTGTCCTGCATTTTGTTAATCCCACTGTACTTCTGTGGTTTTGAGTTCCCCTATGAAAGTGTTTCATCTCTCAGGAATCAACTCACAACTCACATGGTGATAAAAACTTACCCTAGTAAAATAAGGGCTAGATCCATCAAGTTCAAACAGCTCCTTTTCAAAAAACCAGGAACATAACACTCTGATCCAAGTCCAGCCACCTAAATGAGGGATGAAAGATTGACACTGTGTGTGCTACTTCAAAAAAGTAATGGCATCACTCTGTGGCTCAAAACAGCTCTAGTTCATACAAGATTCAGGTATAGCTTCTACAGTGAACGATCCAGTTTCTTCTCAGGAGCTGCAAATATTTATAAGCCTGAATGGTGCATGGAAACACCAAGTTAGGGAATCTCACCTGTCGTGCAGTAGCTATATATGCAGTGTGGCTAATCATGCATTCTTCAGTGACCACACTGAGCTGCTTCTCCTCCCCACCGCTCTTCAAAACATGGCCCCCGTGCCTCTTGGCCATATGAAGACAGTGGAACATGGCTGGTAAAGTCAGGAAGATTGGAGACAGGAATCAAAATTTTTAAGTAGTGAAATGTGGAGGTGGATGTGAGTGGAAAAAGACTTCTCCTAAAACATTCGGAATCAGGATTGCACCTACAACTTTGTAAATTTCCGATTGATGCTGATAAATATAACAACTCATCTGAAAATGCTGATAATTTTCAGAGATTAATACACTGGCTCTTACTTGTAGTTTAACTGTCTACTGATTGGTGGTGGCCTTTTACATTAAAGAAAAAAACCTTCAAAAAAACAAAACCAACCCAACCCCCCCCCAAAACACCTACTCAGAGGGATCTCATGTCAGTTCTGTAAGATGCAACCGACAAAAGCTTTGACATGCAAGACAAATGTAATGAACTTTTTGCACAAGCTGGAATCTTCCATTCTGCCTAAACAAACCTTTTTTTCTGATTCAACTGTTTCTCTCCATCTTTCACCTCAAGCCATATCTGAACTGAAATCTCTCCAGCCACTCTTCTCAACAGCTGCAAATCAACTGCAGGGATCCCAGCACACTCCGTAACAGGTGGCTCAGCGCCTCACTTTGCAATTGGTCTGCTGGAGGGCAAGGAATGCAGCACTAAATCCTGATGCTCTCAAGTGCTCTCAGATTTACAATCATGTAGGAAGTAATGGAGTGAAATAGAGTATGCCAGATAACAGAGGAAAAGGACATGGAGGAGAAACACAGCTGTCCTGAAAATGCTTGCAGTCTCCGAGATGCAAGAAAACAGAAGGAAGGAGGAACATCATGGAATTGTAGGAGCTTTCAGAAATGTGGCAAAATCATGGCCATTGTGGTACTTTCCTTCTGAGAGAGGCAATATAAACGTCAAACTCATGGCAAGTTTCCAAATGAATTCTGCTTTGGCTATGCTAAATATTTATTGATTTGAAATAAAATTAGTTGTAAAGATATCTTAGTTCTAACAGCAAAGCAGATAGCTTTTGCTTATCACTAGTAAGTAATCCAAATTCATTTTGGGTTTCCCTGTGTAGTATTTCCAGGACCAGGAGCACTGGGGGCTGCAGATACCTTCATGTTGCAGAACCAGGATAGATTCAGCAAGCTTAGCCATGTTCCTGGAAGGGCTAAGGAGGCAGTGGTAGGGATGGGGCTCATGAGAGTGGTATCAGCTGGTGCTTATCTAGTCCCTCACACCACCACTCACACGTCCTGTTCCTGTATAGCTGAAGCCTGGTGTTATGCCGGAGGTGTTTAGCCCTTGAAACACCATTAAGTAGAGTGCATGGACAGGCAAGTGGCCACATGGTACCAATTCTGTGAGGCTGGATATGCCTACACCTCACTCCCCAGTGTAGCACGTCTTTGCTTTATCCGAGATTCTCACCTTTTCTGTATCTAATGTCTGAAGGGCACTTGACTGTCAAATCAATACAAAGTGGTGGTGTATCAATCAATAAATCTTCTTCATTTCTACTCAAAGTAGCTCATCTACATAGAAGTATTAATCTGGGGCTACACTGTACACCCAGAACAAGTGGTATTGGGCCATGAAAATTTTTGTGCCTCACAGCTAAGAGACTGGAAAATAGTTCTGTCATCTCTCTCCTTATCTTCCCACACTCGGGCCCCCAAAAACCCTCAAGTTTAAGACACAAATACAACACACAAGGACTCTTCTCAAACAGTTTAATAGCAAATAAACAAAGGAAGGTACCACACTTGGCATATACAAAATGACTTGTTGTTGGTGTGTCTGTGCAATTAAAACAGCTTTAAGTTGCCCTTTGGGACAAAAAGAAAAAAAAACACACACACAAAAGGAAGAAAATTCCTTTAACACATACTCGCTTGTTCCAAACTTGTAACAAATCTTTTCATTTTTAAATCCACTACACAAACTCTGTGATCAGATCAGAAAAGCAACATGCGCTCCTCTGCTTTTTAAACCATTAAAGTAAAATCTGTAATTCTCTACAGAGTACAACACAATTTCACACAAAGAGACATTTTGTTTTGCAAATCAAAACAAGAAAAAAAAGGAACAGCTCAAACAAGGTAAAGAAAAGCATTTCTACGACTGAACCACGACTTCGAGTTGATTAAATCCCGTTACTGCAGAACAGACTCTACATTTGGTCATAGTGGCAATTTGTTTTCTCATCACATTGTGAATCACTTTACATTGTTTTCTAGTAGAAAAGGCAAAAAACTGTACAAAACCCCTAGTGTTAAATACAATGTTTGTACCAATAAAAAAGCCCACAGGTTTGTCTCCAAAATGTAAATTTTCTTTTTAAATTATTCACAAAAAGCAGCCAAAAATCAGAAAGGCAGCTGCTGCTCCACTGTCTCAAATCCATTAAAACCACCACAGAACAATTAAAACAACTAAAGGAAGAAAAGGAAAGAAGAAAGGAAAGAAACACCCAACATTTGGCATTTTGGTTTTCTTCAGATATTTTTCCACAGGTTTTCCCAAAGTTCCTTATGGAACCAAATGCACATGTATAGAAAAGTATTGATAGTTACTCCATACACTGCAGGGTATCAGTGCCCCCTGGCACACAGCCCTGTGCATTCAGACTGTGGGACTAACAGCAGCCAGCCCACAACCCTACTTCCCAAATAAATGAGTCTCTACCCTTTTTTCATCAAGCCTTGTGTTTCACTCCCAGGTATATGTACCATACCCAAACATGTTCTGTTTTATAAGCAGATTAAAGACTGTCTACACAAGTCTGGTCAATACTTACTGAGAATACAGGATCCTCAGCGAACTCAGGAGTAGGGTAGGAAAAAATCTTCACATCTTTGCATTATCCTGAACACTGGACAAAATTAAGATTTCTATCCAATCAAGCTCTATTTGTTTTTTCAGCAAAACCCCTTCTCCTGGAATTTAATATCACATAATTTCTACTGTTAAGATCCCTACACTAGCTCACTGCTGCTGACTGATACTTCATCACAGCACACACACTCTTCCAGTGCCTTCATCTAGAAGCTACTTCCCAGTTTCTACCTGTGCAGATGGTACGTAGGGCAGGGGGAAGCCTGCTACCCAGAGAGCAGTAACCTGTTCTAGTTCATCCTGCAAGCCAGAAAAACCGCTCAGCTCATTACCCAATTAAAAACTAAACAAAAATTAAAAAATCTCCGCAGAGATTCCCCAGCTAAGGCCCTTGAGAAGAGAGCTGGGGATGGTACCCTGTTCAGGTAACAGCTTCAGAGGCTGTTGTATTGTGCTTGTCACTTGGGAGAAGAGCCAGCAGTTGTAGGATCAGGTTTACAAATGCTTTCTCTGGGATATTTAGAACACTTTATTTCACGAGCTAACCTAGATCCGTCCAGAATGCTGCCAGCAAGCTCTGACTGATGGTATTAAACTGGGGATGGAAATGTCACAGAAATGTGCCCTGACTTGTACAAAACGCTTATAGCGTTTCAAAGGAGCCCTGGCTTCAGATAACTTTGGAAACAGAAATACTGTGAAGTTGCCCCACCTTTCTGCTTCCAGCTATCCTCTTCCACCAAAATTTCCACTGCATGAACAGTGCAACCAAGCACCCTCAGAGCCTCTGACAGCACTGGAGATGGAACAAGGTCCAGGTGCTCTGTCAGGCAGACAGTCTAAGTGCACAGGTAGATGCCCTCAGGTTGCTTTTGATCAGATATTTGTCATACCAAAACCACCAATTTAAAGGATACCTTTGAAACCCATTAAATTGCTCAGTTTTTGCACAAACTATAGAAAACAGAGGTGAAGGTGATATATACGAGGGTGTGAAGAAAACAGCAGGAAACATGCAAAACATTTCTGGGCACTATCTTAGTTTGAAAGATTAAAACAAAAACATCACATTTTGCTGAGGAGATTGTAGTTACAAAAAAACCAAGCATGCCGGAGCTTAACAAAATACAACATCAACTTAGATCAAATTTTCACTGCAGACTGATAATCACACAGGGAAGCAGGGGAAAAATAATAATAATAATTAAAAAAAAAAAAATCAGTAAATGCGAGGGCAAAAATGTAGCTACAATCAGAGGAAAATGTAGTTCAAGTGTTTTCTGTTGATGCCACTTCAAGTCACAAGTTTGAACTCAAAAACACATGCTGTCTCCTCAAGCACAGAAACCATATCAGCAAAATGTGACTAGGAAGTCTCCTGAAAGGTTAAGTCACACCATATAATTGACTTTTTTCTTCAAACTGTGTTTTTAAAACTAAGCACACAGAAAAACTAAGCCTAGAAAGTGATTGGCTGTATGTTCACAGAAATACAAATACTCCACAAGGTATGCTAGCAAGGCTGCTCTGAAGACAGTTACAAAGAATCAAATTCACAAAATCAAGTGGTTATCTTACGAAGGTCTAGAAAAATAGAAATTCTTTTATATTCAAATGCAAGTTTAAATATTCCCCTTCAGCAGTCTTTCTAGCAAAACCAATTTGGCAGCACAAAAAAAAAAAAAAAAANNNAAAAAAAAAAAAAAAAGAAAGAAACAAACATAATAAAAATACACATCAGCATCAAAGGTCAACACAAGGTCAAAGGTGAGAGTTCAAGCATCAGAGAAGCTGAAGAGACAAGGATTTGGACGATGTACTTGAACGCCACATCGACATGCTTTAGGCACAACGATGAACAAACGGCAGGAATCTAGAAAAAAAAAAACAAACCAGAAAGAGGGAGACCCACTGAGTTACACAGAGCAGTACATCCAAACACAGAGAGAGAGAACAAGAATGGGCACTGTACAATGAGATCTCCTGGGGAAGGGAGTTGACAGGGAAGGGCAGCACATGCCAACGATGGACAAGTAAAAGTCAAAGTACATGAAGGACAAGTAAACATCAAACTGCCAGAAACCAAATGGAAGCAGTGGCCTGGATTTTCCTCTCAACACCCGGTCTGTGGAGCATTCCACAGCCTAGGGACACATTGATTAGCATGCATTCACCTTACCCTGTCCCCAGTGTCTCCACTACCTCTGTTTAGGACAAGAACAGAGCATGCTCCCTCCCCAGGAGACCAATTCCAAAAAATATGACTCTGGGGCTAACGTTTGCCCATAGAGACTTGAGACCATGAGAGACAAGACAGAGGACACAAGGGATTCACAGGTGGTTTGACGGTTGAGACTTTTCTTGCACTCTAACATGAGAAGTTCTTAGGCAGTAGTAGCCCAGCAAATCCATGTTCTTTCCTTCAGCTACAGTCCCTTCTCATTCCCTAGGAGCCCATGAAACTGGGGGTGGGTGATTTGGAAAAGGGGGGGAAAAAAAAAAAAGATTATACAAGACAAAAAGCCCACACATCAGAGAAGAATTCCTTAAGACTTGACTGCAAGTTAAGAGTTGTCCTAGCTGCACACTTTTCATACCATTAGACCTGCACAGGGATTTTCCTTTCCCAACTTCATATATAACAGCCCCCAGATCCCTGACTTCATGAGGAGGGGATTCTGGGCTCTGAGAAGCTCTACAGTCACTGTTGCCAGTTTGATGAGCAGAAAAAACCATGTTTCCTGAAGTTTTCTTGAACAGTTTAAAAAAAATCATTCTTATATTAAGTGACATAAATACCTCTGTTCCCTCCCCTCAACCGGTGAGCTGCAAAAGACAAAGAACATTTTGGGTTGAGGGAGGTAGAGGAGAGAGGAAGTGATTTGTTTTCTTTTCCTGCCTCCTCATCCCCCCTACTCCCTTTAGCTTTTTAGTTGGTGGCCTTAGTCTTCAGCACATCTCAAAGCTGCTGGTTAGAGACTAGAAAACGGTGAGATTTGCACATTATCTTACAGCATTTATAGCATATTTGAGGATAACAAGTGTTGCATTTTAGTTCCAAAACAACAAAAAGCACATTGTTCACTAAACCAGCAACACTTCTCTTACTTGAACTGCTAAGATTAATTTGCTCTTCATGCTTTCCAATAAAGGGAAAGGACAGTATAGAGTTTAAACCAACTCCAGCAAACAGAGTACAATGCAATTCTTACAGTTATTTCTATATCTCTAGGAATAGGCTAGATAGTTTGCAGGTAGGTGTAAGGTTTCACTCCTAAACCAAAAAGGCAAATTCATTGTGAACTGAGGCATGAGAAACAACAAGCAGCATGAAATC
>WEIV01019865.1:20179-74403 GCA_013390005.1 Calyptomena viridis
AAGATTCAAATAATTAACATAGAAGGGTACCACATGCCAGCATAACAGGGAAATTTGGCAATCTGGCCTTTGAAGCTTTGCCATCACAAAATGATTTGAATAATACTGACAGAATTATCTGTCTCAACAATATGGACAGACTGACATCAACTGTGTGATTTTCAGTCTAAGAATTGGAAAGGGCTCCCCTTGGATGTTACAGGTCAGGCCTTGTATTTCTGAAGTTTGAGATCTCGGGGAGTCCAGTTCCTGGAAATGCCCGACATTCCCAACAGATTGCCAAACACAAGTGAGGATTCTGACTGAGATCTCAGGTTTGACGGGCTTAGTGCTCCTCCTGGTGGAGCAGGACACAAAGTCCTGACCCCACCTCTGACCTACACACTCGTTATTTAGCAGCTGGCTCCCAGATTGCAGTGTTAGCTGGTGCCCTGGGAAACAGCTTCACAAACCAGGAATACAAAGAAAACAAGGAAAAGGAGAAAATATGAGGTAAATCGAACCTCCATTAAAAGACACACAGAAATTGTAAACTTCCTCTTGTGACGGAAGTGGATTTTGGTGGTTATAAAATGCAACTCTACACTGATTTCTTGAAACGGCTCAGGCCAGAGTGCCAAAAGTCCTTTGAGCCCCCTAAAACCAGTGAATAACAAAGGCCCTTAGCAATGCAGTAGCAATTTCACTAGTATGCAGAAAAAGTGTGTGTTCACTTAAGGGGTGTATTCAATTTTCCTTCAATATGGAAGATAACAGCTAGTACCAAAAGGCAGAGAAAGACTGAATGGCTCAATACTTCAGTTCCACAGTTCTTGGGTTAGCCTGTTTTGTACTGGTACACACTACCTTAAAGGAAAACTGCAGCATAAAGAAACACCTAATTACTAGACCAAGTCACTGCACAAATTTTGTTCGTTAAAAAAAAAACAAAACACCAAAAAGCAACAAAAAACCCCAACAAAACAGGAAGTTATAATTTCAATAAACAATCAGCACTTACATTATGCTTATGAGAAGGAATTCATAGCTATCTCTGCAAAAAACATTATTCCACAGAAATGGGGAATGTGATCTACCATTAAAAAGAAAAAGTGTCAAAAAATTCTGCAGGTTACCAGGGATCAAGAGTTTCTTGTTTCTAGCCCCAGATGTATTCATCCAGACTAAGCTGTCTCTACCTTTCCACAAAACCTAGATAAAGTACATAGAGTAAGTTTTCTTATATATGGAGAAATTCACTGCATATCATTAATATTACACTGTAAATGGACAGTGAAACTTTCTGGGCAGAGACATCATCTAATAATTTTATAAAGTGCTATGCACATTCACAGTGGTATATAAACACTACTTTATATACAGCAAAAAAAAAAAAATCACTGCAGTTTTCCTTTGGCTTGTTAATGTGTTCACTCTTTCAGTCTGTCTCCTGCTTTAGAGATTATTTACTAAATCCCCACCATGGCATACAGTTAAGGAAATTTCCAAGAGTGGATGGGGCACAACAAAGGCTACACAGAGTTGGTGGTTCTTCATTTAAGACTGTTCTCCTTCCCTATCTTTGTTTTCATCAGCTGTTCTGTGTTATTTCTGCTTTCCCTTCTGCTCTGTACCCAAGGCAGTGTGGTGTCAGTTTCTGCTGCTCTCTTTAACCTTCTCTCCCCACCCCCAAGGAGCTGGCATTGGTCCTTCTCAACACACACTAGTTACAAACACAGCAAACTTCAAATAAGGGAGAAAAAAAAAAAAACCTCAACAAAAAACCTCAGCGATATGGCACCTAAACTCCAAAGTAAAACACTGGAAACAAAAGCACAAACTTGTCCTCCATCCGAAGCGGGATTCTCAGCAGAGGCTGCAGCAGAGTCTTCAAGGGAAGATGTGCCAGATAGAAGGCATGGATCAGCTTCCAGGACTGTAAAAACACAGCCTTAGGGCTTCGAATCACTTAAGTGCGCTCCTCTCCAACTTACCAGAAGATCCTTCTCACTCCAGTCCTGGAGGGGAGGGGTGCTCAGTATGGCTTGCTGTCATTCTTAGAGCGCTTGAGCTGTACTTTCAGACGCTTCATGCCAATCTGAAAGCCGTTCATTGACTGTATGGCAGCCTGTGCAGAGACAGGATTGTCGTAACTTACAAAACCTGAAGAAAGGAAAACACATAATTACACCACGACAAAGCTGCCCAGAACAGCTACTCACAACTGGAAATGCAGCACATCACAAGGTCAGACAGGCTTGCATGAAATGTCACTTTCAGAAGCTCACAACTGTTTTACTCTTCACAATAACTTCTTAATAAAGGCTCTGAAAAAAAGCATTGCTTTCTGACATATGGAACTTTGGCCAAAAGATACACAAAGTTCAGGAAATTAAAATAACATTTTCTAGTAAGCAAAAATGAGTACGGCTGTTCATTTTATAAGAACTTATACCTGAGAGAAAACCAAACCTGGAAAATGTTAATGCAAAAGATCATTAAAGATACAAGACTGAAATCACCCTCATGACATTATGAGAGTAGATTTGTTTGGACTGAAGTAGATGTCAAGGGAATGTAGCACTTGTATCAGTATTATCACAGAATCGAAAAGGTTGGAAAAGACCTCTGAGAGCATCGAGTCCAACCTGTGACCCAACACCACCTTGTCAACTAGACCGTGGCACTAAGTGCCACATCCAGTCTCTTCTTAAATACCTCTGAGGAGGTGACTCCACCACCTCCTTGGGCAGCCCATTCCAATGCCCAGTCACTCTCTGTAAAGTTAAACCTCCCCTGGTGCAGCTTAAGACTGTGCCCTCTTGTCCTACTGTTGGTTGTCTGGGAGAAGTGACTGATACCCACCTGGCTACAACCTTCTTTCAGGCAGTTGCAGAGAGTGATAAGGTCTCCCCTGAGCCTCCTCCAGGCTAAAGAGCCCCATCTCCCTCAACTGCTCTTCACAGGACTTGTGCTCCAGTCCCTTCACCATCCTCATTGCCCTTCTTTGGACACACTCCAGCACCTCAATATCCTTCCTAAATTGGGGGGGCCCAGAACTGGACACAGCACTCAAGGTGTGGCCTAACCAGCGCTGAGTAGAAGGGAAGAAAGACTTCCCTGGTCCTGTTGGCCACACTATTGCTGATTATGTTTAGGTTTCTCTTGGATGAGAAATTGCATATCATTCCTCAACTTCTCCAGGGTTTTGAAGGAGCCCATTTTAAATAACTCCAGTCAATGGCTGGAATAACTCTCACTCTAGTCAATGGTTACCTGTCCATAATATGCAGGTGTTTGTTAAAGCTGAATGATCTGTATATTTTTGTGTTCTCACAAAGCATCAGATTGTCCATATCAAATACAAAAAAATTCAGGAAATTATGCAGACACAAAGGTATCAAAACCATAGAGAAAGGCTCACTTCTCCTATTCTATCACAAGGAATCTCCATCTATCAAAACAGGCATGAGAGCTTACAGCACTACAAAAACGCAGTGTGGTAGCCACAGCAATTTTATATGAAGACGTTAATAGTACATTATAATTATGAGTTATTCCTACGTAGCATATACAGCAACAAAAACAACTGTTGAAAAGACAGAAAGAAGGAAGAGGAGGAACTATACCATGATTACAGTCTGCAAATACAAATCATAATCACAGAATATTCTGAGTTGGAAGGGATCCACGAGGATCATTGAGTCCAACTCTTAAGTGAATGGCCCATATGGGATTTAAACCCATGACCTTGGTGTTATTAGCACCATGCTCTTAACCCACCGAGCTAATCTCAGAGTGAATTTTCTAGGGCCAGAACAGTATAATGAGGCATAATAGTATGAAATTGGGAAGAGGAAAAATGTCACAATAAAAATCAGGAAAATACAGTGTATTGCTGGAAGTGTTTATTTTTTAGGAATATAGAGAAAGATTCCCTAAATGACTTAAAAGTTAGACTAGACAATATACTGAAAAAGGGATTACTAAAAAAAAGCCACCTTTCTACAGATGATTTATAGAATGATAGAATTGGAACGTATCTACAAGGATCATTGGAGTCCCTGCACAGGACAGTCTGAGGAATTACAACTATGTCTCAGGGCATTGTTCAAACACTTCTTGAACTCTGTCAGGCTTGGTGTTGTGACCACTTCCCTAGGGAGCCTGCTCCAGTGCTCAACTACCCTCTGGGTGAAGAACCTTTTCCTAATATCCATGCTAAACTTCCCTTGACACAGCTTCATGCGGTTCCCTTGGGTCCTGTCACAAGTCAGAGAGAATACACGAGTGCCTGCCCCTCCACTTCCCCTTGTGAGGAAGATGCAGATCCAACGTACCAAAACACTTGCTTAGGTTGGTCTGCTTGTCAATGAAAACCTTGGCAGAGACGACATTTCCAAACGGCATGAACATCTGCAGCAGATCCTGATCCCCAAACTCCTGGGGAAGATGGTAGATAAACAGATTGGCTCCCTCTGGACCTTCAAACAACAAGTAGGAATATAAATTCAGAAAGAGCATGGATAACATATGCCCACTGCACAAAAAAAGATGAAAGAGCCACTCAAGCCAAATTTTCCAGATGAAACAATGAAACTGCTGTTTACACTTCTGCAGAGCACTTGATTCCAGAATAAATTAGCATGACTTTTTGTAGGGATTGATCATTCAAATAATTCTAGCTCTTTCTCACGATTTTTGCTTGTAATTTACACATTGTGCTAAAACTGGTTTATACATCTTTGCTGTAATGAAAGCTGAACATTAACTTTTGATTCCCAGACTCAACCAAAACTGGCTACGCAAAGCCTGCGGTCACGAAGCAACTAAGTGAATCTCAATAAAAAATACTAGTAATTGCATTGCTTGTAATCTGAAGATTCTTTTCTAAACATTCTACATATTCTGCTGAAAACTTACTCCTACATTCTTCATTACTTTACATGACATATTAAACTGAACCTGAATCTGAAGAGACTGGCATACATATATGTGGGAAAAGGTGAAGGACCAAGAAAACAACATTATGAAAACCAGTCTGATTTTCTGACAGGGGGATGTCAGGTTGTAGACTTATACTCTCTTTCCCTCTGAGAAAACAGAGGAGTATCATGACAAAGCATTTAAGGCTAGACAAAACCCGCGAGAAACCTCCTGTATAAAAACTACTTTGGGCAGCCCTTTACAGAAAGAAGGAAAACCTGTGTGATTCTTATCTTCAGTAATGCCAGGATTCTACAAAGTGCCACCAAATGAAAATCTGCAGATAAGGTAGCTGCAAGGGCTAAGCCTGACTTTTTGAAAATCCCTCTCAAGTTGTTTCTACAACTTTCTGCCTACCTTCTTTTTGACTTCCTGCTGCACCAATACTCTGCTGTGTTAAGAGACTCTGGTTATAGAGCGTGGGCAGTGCAGCAGCAGCATATTGCTGGATTCCAGAATAAGCCTGTGTGAGGGCTTCCATTGTGCTACCTGTCCCATTTGAAAGACCACCACTGCCAAGTCCTCCATTTAAGGCTGCCATTCCTGTGTAAGAGAGGAAATAAAAGATGACTGAATGTTTCCATTGAGCCACATTGATAACCTTTCAAATACTCTACACTATTACAAAAAGCTGGGAGCAGAAAAAATAATCCCACAGAAATAGCACAGGCTGAGGAAAGATGATCAGCTATTCCCCCAATTCACCACAATACATAACTTACCTGCTAAAGAGCTAACGTTGAGGCCTGCTGTAGCCCCTGCCAGTGTCTGCAATGCTCCAAGAGAAGCCATTGGATTAACAGAGGAGCTGCTACTGGAGCTAGGTGAGGAACCTGCTATTAAAACAAAATAATCAGACTTCAAGCAATATTAGATTTCAAGCAATATTGGTCCTGATAATTCAACTTCTTTGTTATTTCTGTAGAAAAAGCTAGTAAGGAACAGACAAAAGCAACACAGTATACTTTATGTAAAAAAAAAAAAAATCCCAAACCCATACAACTTGATTGATCATGCTGCTTGTGTATTCTAATTCCTTCCTACGTTTTTTGAAAATTTCTACTTCATCATAACATCCATTCTTTGAAACAACAATAGGTCTCTTACACTTAAGGAAGTTAAGATTGAGACATTATATGAATGTTAGCTGAATTTTGTATCTCAGCGTAAGGTAACCAACAGTTGATGTCTATTTCCTGATGACTAAAGTGAGCGAGTCACTTGCTATGTATGAACATTGATCCTTGAAATATCACACAAGGTGAAAAAGACCTGAAATACAGATACTAGGAACATTAAAGAAGGCTCCAGTCAAGCTGAACATATGGTTTTCCCATACTGCCAGAACAGGAACAGCAGATGCCCGGCTTATTCTGACACATGAAATAATTTTCTATTAAAAATCCTGCTGCAGCAGCCAGGGCTAGGATTGAGCAAAGTCTTGGAATGTACATCCAAAATACACAATGTATTCTCTGTTGACTCTTCCAGTAACATCTTCAACCATGTTGACTCAGTAAGAGAAGTCTACAGATAGAGTACCTAGAAAGTAACAGCTTATACGGCCTGCCAAATTCTACCACAGGTAGAGCTAGTTCTACAGAAATAGGTGTCAAAATCATGAGGAAACACATTTGCCAAGCTGGTTTGTCAAAAGAAACAGAAGTTCAAATTAAAGTAATCTACAAAAATTATGGACATGATGAAAAAAAAAAAAATTTCTGATTATATAGCAGTGGTTTTCCTAAGAAGTTTGTGGACTACTGAAAAAAAGCTATGCATATTGTTTTTAAGCAAGAAGTTTAAATTTACTGCACAAGATGCATTAGAAAGTATATCTGGCTTCTAAAAATTAAAAGACACTGAAGATCAATGCTGCAGAGGCATCTTGTAGTCTGCTTTCAAGAGGAATTTACCTGTTTGACCAAGTGGGTAAGAAAAGAACTGAAACTGAGGCATTTTCAGTTCCCTTCATGTTTTTATGATGCTCAGTTATGCTGTGTGCATCCATTAAAACTTTTTAAAGAATTATCAGCATCTTTCAAGCAAATTCATATACATGACATATTCACCACTTCATATATGTGGCACAAATCTCCAGGAGTGGGTTATTTTAACTATTTCAATGGAGTACAGCACAGTGCCTAACAAATCTCAGCAAAAGCTGTACTTAAAAGAGTTGTACCTAACAAAAGTTGCATGAGAACCCAGTGAGCTGCACTTCATACCACTTTTTGTAACAATAGAAGAAATGACAAAGCTCCTCTCCTAATAAATCAAGAACTGAAAGAGAATATCGCAAACTATATTTTAAGATGCTTACTCTGAAGAAAAGGAGACACTTCACCTCTTACTAATGGTAGCATATTAAATGTTTGAAAAATCCAGAGAAGGAGTTACAGTATAACCCTCAAGTTGGCAAACAAAATAGCACAGCTGGCTGAATAAAAGCCAGAGTTCAGAAATCATAAAGCTTCCTGAATTTTAGAATATCATTTCTTTCTGCAACACTTCATTGCTAATCTTTATCACTAAAAAACCCACTATATTTGACAGATAAGAACGCCATTTTAAAAAAACCTCCAAACTCATCCCAAATCAAACAGTAGCAGTTAAGAGAAAAAAGTCAGAACAAAGTAAAAGAGAGAATGGATGCCTTCCCTATTTTAAAAGGCTGTGATTTTAAAAAAATTCAGTTAAACTGCTATAAAAAGCTGAACATAGTTATTTTAGTTTAGCTGCCTTTATCTGAAATTTCTTTAGGCAAAACAAGAAATGCTTTAGTACTGAAAATACCGAGAAAATTGAAGACTTGTGTTTATTTTATGTATATAGGCATTAATATACTAAGTCAGCACCCCATTTCTGAGTATGACTAAAGGCAGATCAATAACAGTAGAGCAGAAATACAGGGCAATTGCAAAGGAATGCTTCCTATGTATAATCTACAGACCAACTCAGCCATTTGTAAATCTAGGATTTTTTCAGCCAAAGCCAATGTCTTTGTAATAAAGTCACAATTTTAATTCATTAATTTCAGTACATTTTGAACACCAAATTGTTGAACTTTACTGTGTTCTCATACACGACTTCTACACTTTAATCATGCACTATGCAAAAAATATCTTTTTTATTTTTGAACTGTCAGCTGACAGCTTGGCCTGAGATCCTGCAATTCTTTTCTTGTAACATCTAATGACTGATCTTTCCCTATTCATCTTCATCACAACACTAATATATTTGTAGGCTTTAATCATATCCTCCTCCTTCCATTTTTGAGGCTGTTGCTGCTCCTAATAGGGAAGGAGTTCTACAGTTCTAGTCATCATTTCTGTTTTTCTGAGGTTTTTTGGTGATTTTAGATCAGAAAATAGAAGACAGCAACGGCCATGGAAAACCAGTGTCACTTCATACATATTCTTTAGTCCATCCCTAATTCTTAACATTGTTTCAGTTTTTGGTGGGTGGTTGTCGGTTTTTTTTGTCTTGCTACTATGGTTACTTTTTCTTGTATCTACTGAGTTATATATAATCAAAAGGAAACGCTAAGAGATCTAGCAGAAAACACTTAAAAAGGTTTTCAGAAAATTTGAGTAAGAAATAAAGAACAGCTAAGAAAGATAGTGAAACTTGGACAAGGACATCAAGTAACAAAGTTGTGCAGGTAGGTAAACTGAGGGAAGAGTAAATCTGTCCTAATTCAGTCATCTAGCATCCAAGCAATGAGCTGAAGAGAACTTAAATTCAGGCAATGAATCTGACTGAACTGTACCAGAATTAGTTCCAGTAAAAACAGAAATACTACGTCGTCTCTGAAAACAATTTGCTGGAGACACACTAAGGCCAGCAAAATCATCTAGGCTTGGCTGGACCTTTGATGGTTGCCTTTAGGAGGAGAAATAGAGACATACCTCAGCATTTGCAACCATTTAATTTTTCTCTGGAGCAGGCAATTCTTATTGGTGTCAGTCAAAAAGATGGCAGACAAGATGATCCAATCCTGGTATACTTCTATAATATTTTCTAGAATGTCCCTTTTACAAGCTAGCAGTTTAAGTGAATTTATCTAAGGCCATGGTCTCTGCAACACTGATTACCTATAGGTGGGTACAGCAGTACTGTTCAGTTCCAAAGAGCAGCTGATCTTCAGCAAGGTTGAAGGTTTTGCTTCATCCCATTCTACATTAAAATACACAATACTGCTTGGAACTATCTAAAGAAAATTGTCTGAAATGGGTAGGAAGACAGCACAACAACAACACTTAACACCAGAGTTCAACCATTCTGACAGGTACCCTATCCATGGTCCACAGACTGCACTGTGTGGACTTCCAAGTTCCCCACACACAATCAATGCAGATGAAAGAAAATCAAAAAGGTAACTATGCTAAGGACTGTCTGGATTTTTCCACTAATTATGTAATTTGAGGAGACATGTCCAAATAAACATCAAGTGAACATGTGGATGACAGATGGAGAGAAGTCAAGGAGGTAGTCATCTCATCTAAAGTTAGAGGCTGTCACAGTAGATATTCCCATATATCCCACGGACAAGGCAGGCATTTACTAACACATGGTACTGAACTGCTATATTCTGAGTTTTTTCAAGGTCTAGGTGTGGTTCAGGAGGGATAGATGCTTTCTGTGTGGACTCCAACAGCCTTCTATGTGAATACATACCGAGTGAATGCACATATAAATACTAATCAAAAGAGAACTTCAAGTTTGCTTTTGTAAGAGATAACAGTAGTCCAGACTAAAGAGTTAAAAAAGCCGTATAATGACAGTAAATATCATGAGACTGCATGTGTCTGCACACACTGAAGCTTCCAATTTAAGCACAGTTTTAAAAGGCGAAGCATATTCATACCTCCAACAAAAAACACTGAAACTGTTTCAGAGTTTGATGTGACTACTTATAGACCACATATCCTCCAAAAATTTTGATTTCTTTTGAACAAAGCTAATCTCTACTCTTTAAAATTATACTTGAAATTAAGTTTAAAGAGCAATACATGCTTCATGTTACAAGCCTGTGAAGAGTGAACTGATACATCTGTATAGAATTCAAAGGACCCATCATGATAACTTGTTGACATACAATCATTTATTGATATGACAAGCAATCTCAAGTTATTTGGATTCAGCACAGAAAGTACTTAAAAATGGGCTGCTCCCCACTCCCTAGCCCCTCTACCAGCGTAAGCAAATTGGAACCAAGTCCTGAAATATGTCTTTCATCAAGGGAAAAGGAACTTGCAGAGTTCTGTGGAATACCCAACATTCACAGAAGGGAAACCAGTTCCAAAGAATCACACAATTGTAGCATAACTTCAATGGAAAGGGACCTCTGTAGATCATCCAGTCTAACAGTCTGCTCAGAGCTGGTCTAACTTCCCAGTTTGGCCACCCCAGTCAGGGTCCTTTGCAACTGCAATTTCAGTCTTTGAAATCATGGACACTCCACAGCCTCTCTGAGTTCTTGTAATTTATTTTCTTTTTCCATCTAGTCAGAATTTTCTCTGTTGCAACTTGTGTCCATTGCCCTTGTCCTTTCACTGCACTCTAAGAGGCAGCTCTCTGCCTTTTCTAGTACATCTAACATTTGAACTTCACAACCTGCCAGCTCCTTTCTCCAACGAAACAGAAAACAAAGTTGCTCCAGTCATTAGACAAGACAGCCAATGAGGACATCTTGGTTCTAATGTCAGTCACAGCAAATTGTAACCTGACAATTTCAGCTCCTCTATTGCACCAAGAAATACAGGAGAAACTGTCAGATATACGCACCTTTGTGCTTCTTTTCTGATGAAGAAGCATTAGTGAGTTATAAATACAGCTCTTCTATAGTCTGTTATTTTTTTGTTGCTTTGGTTTTGTTTGCTTGTTTTTTTAATTTTAGAACAAAATACATAGCTGGGAGTCATGATAAATTTTAAAATTTCAATCTTTTAAGGATGCAGACCACAAAGTTTTTATGTAAAAAATGTCCAGCAACAGATACTCTTTGAATGAAATTCTTTCCTGGGGATTTCTCTAAGTAGAAAACTGTGCAAAGCATCCATAGTTTAACTCCCAATCATGTGACACAAGGTTTTCTAAACAGCTTTTCCTCATAGTCTCTTTATATTGGTCCAGCTCCTTGGTCCAAAATTCAAAATGCTACCTGCGGAAATTTAAAACCCCCTCCAACTCCCTTTGGTCTCTCACAATCACATGTGAGGATGTCAGCTCCGTAGGCTGGATGCCACAGATGCTGGAAAACTGACACTCTGAAAATACATGGGAAGGGAGACCCTGTCAGGATCTAGTAATAACTTATAAGAGGATAGAAATAACTGAGTAGAATACTGATCCTCATTTGCGGTAAAAACTGAGCATGTCTGCTGTAAGTGTAATTAAATTTATATTTTTGGTTTTTTGCTTGTGGCATTTAATAAGCACATTTAACAGTAAGGCAGCAAAAGAACATTACTTGGACATTTTAGTATCTCTGGTTAATGTATGTAACTTAAAGTTAAAAACAAAAAAAACACAAAAAAGCCACAGAAGAGGAAGATACTGACTGATTTTTATGTGCAACTTGTCCATTAAGTGCTAGACAACTGATTTCCAGTAAATGTGCTGGGCGTCTGTTTATTCTAGGTCTATGAGGAAGTTATTGCGTCCTTTTCTTCATTTATGGAACATAAACTATAGTGTTCTAGTGCACAGAATGCATTACTTCATGCTTAAGGCATTTTCTGTTTTTATGTTGAGACGAACAGGGTATATCTGCCACAGTGCTTGCCTAAAATCACAGATAAACCAAGTATACGATGAGATTGTAATAACACGACTGGAAGGAGGTCACCTACCTTTCTGCTTCACTATGACCTCAAAAATTCTTTTTACTCTAAATTAATTTGACCACTTGGAGGAATAAACACAGCAGGTAAAAAAGCCTTTGCTGGTGGCAAAGATATCTACCCTAAACAGAGGCCAGTGAATCTACTAGTATTTATGTATTAATGAATCAACAGGAAAGTGACAAAAAGGGATAGACAAAACAGATGACATCTATCCTGAAACAATTCCTAAGGAAACCCATGTCGTAACACACTACAGCATAGGCAGGATCTTACCTGAGCTGGTGAGCACACTCAGGGGACTGCTGGAGGAAGTGAGTGCAGCGGTACCACTCGGAGTATTCTGAGCTGCACTGGCTGCAGCTGCTAACGCAGCCAGGTTCTGCAATTGCATCGCATTCAGTCCTGCAACACAGTGAAGAACGCAGAGTTTCTCCTATAATAGTCACCATCATCCAAGTGTAACACATCCAGCAAACTCAGCACATCACAAGGGAGTAACAGGAAGCAACTTAAGAGCAACAGGCTTACTACTAGTTACTGATCTTTTCTACATCGCGATTCCTTGCTATAATGAAAAAAGAAGTTTTTCTTTGCCCAGATAGATGTGATTCAGTAAAAGGCCAGGTAGTCATTATCCCAGATGTAGACTCCAGAGGACAGAAATTTTCAAGCTGTGCTCTCTCCAGTCACAAAAGAATAGCAGCCTTAAAGGAGTCAGGATCTGATAGCTTGTGCAAGCTGGAGAACTTGCCTAGACACCAGGCCAATAACCTCCTCCACTCATGTCCCTCCACGCCCTTTGAATGGGAACAGCAGTAACTGCAAAATTCTTTCAAGAAGGCCTCACACCACAGTGGCCACAAAGTCGTATCTTTTAACCCATCATCAGCTGAGCATCAGCATGTTTTGTTTGGTCCCCCTGCAGCCAAGAACAGAAATTGTCTCACAACTGAGTGTTAAGTGGCAACTCCTGACCACAAGATCGACCAATGTATGTGTAGGCTAGTTAGCTGGTCAAACACAGTGGCAAGGAAAACAGGAAACATCAGTCAGGTTGTGGGTAGGCAGCAAGAAATACTGCAGGAGGGAGGAAGACATCTCTGTGCTTATAAACTTTTACTGGTCAATTTACTCACCTGACTTCACCTTTGTTTTGAGTCATCATTTCTGAATGACCATTTGATCAGTACTGGCCCTCTTTTTATGCCACGGGATTATCATTGAAATGGATCTTCTCCTGAATTCTGTATTTTAGCCATTCTTTAGTAGACTAGCTCCATTCTTTCAATTCTGCCTTTTCCCTTATTTTCAACTTTTTGTCTCTACCTTTGCTTATTTTAACAATTCCTAATATTCTCTACGATTTCTTCCCAACATAATTAAAACCAAAATTAAATGAATTGCCATTCATTTAATGATATCAAAACATCATAGGCAGAGGTGGCATCTCATCTTCTGGACACAGTAAGAACTTGGTGGCAAAGCTCACATCTCAAATAATTAAAATCTCAGTTTTGTAATTTAAGCATGTAAACAGATTACAAATATGTGACAACGCAGTATAAACTAATTATTTTCTAAAATACTTCTATTACCTTTAGTAGAGTTTGGGTTTTTTAACTCTTTTTCAGTTGTCTTCTCTTTGTGACAGGGTTTGTTTCCCTAGCCAAATTTAGTTCTCAAAACAAGAGGATTCTGCCTTTATTTAGATTCAAGGTGCCATTGTAACATAAAAGCATGAAATTAAAAAAAGTTTTATTTTTTGCTTTTATTGTGCTACAGAGGGTTAAAAGTGCAAATGTTAGAGCTAATGAAGAACAGAGCAGCTTGATTCCTTACTGAAGCAGTTTGTCATGTGCACACTGCACCTGTCCTCTTGTCATCACACTGTTTTCCCATCTGCTTTCAAACAGGGTTGAGATTAGATTTTGTCTACAAAGTGTGATATAGATTTGGATCCAATTACCTACTTAATTTCTCTTTCTATGAATTTTGAGAAAGAAGGTGAGATACTAAAAGGACTTTGAAACTACAAGTTTTTCCGTAAAGAATCACAGAATTGGAAATAGATTTTTCAAAACACCATGCAGCATGCTATTTACATATCTGATGTCTCTAATTTTTAAGGTTTTTTTTCCTTTTTTTAAGTAGTGAAGACATTACCCTGGAAGCTTCAGGGGCAATCTCAGCTGGTTAGTCCCTTCCCCCTGCCCCAGTCCTTATTGATGTACTTTCTTCTCTACTACAATTTGCTTTTAAACAGACATAAGAGGTGTGAAAAAGAGTATCATGCACATAACAAAATCACCACCACACAGGATATTTCTTTTTACAAGAGTAGTCTTAGATCTAAGAGCTCTAAAGAGGTGGAACATGAAAAAAGTCAACACAGGAAGCTGGTGATAGAATCAACTTCAAGTACAAAATCAAAGTTCTTACAATTGAAAACAGAACACTTTGCAAAAGCTTGTAATTGTTACTGATAGGTGCACCAACCAACACAAGTCAGATATACAAAGACACTTTTAGATCAACCTCTGCACAGACAGGGCACGTGGTATTGGGAACTACTGTAAAACTCCAGGAAGCAATTTTAAAAGTTTAAAGTGTTCAGTATTAAAACGAAAACATAGATTTTTCTGCCAGCAGAAGAATTTAGAGAATGTGGTGAATGGAGTTAGTAACATGTGTTTTATTATTCCCAACCCTGTGAAGACAGAAGGGACAATCAATTTACAGCCCCAGTACTGTTATGCTTTGTGAATAATCTGACTAGCAGTCCATAGCAAGGAATTTGGCTCATACCTATTAAGCTGGTATTTCCCTAACAGCAGTGGCATTATTAATTGTTTTTCATGACAGAACCTGAATAAAGAACTTGTTCACATTCCTAATAACACTATTGTCAACTTAAATGTTTTGTTCTTAAACACATCAAAAATGGGAAAACTAGGAACCCATCACTGAAACGTGCATTAGTGGCCTATTTCAAAACAGTTCTTCACATACTCATCTGTTTCGATGAAAACAAATATAGAAAGCACTTTTTGTTTTCCATTAGGGAAGATAATTTTAAATGCCAGAGGTTGGGGAGATACCACCACTTACCTTGGGGACAATAGTTTACTAAGATTAAGAAGGAACATCCATACGTAGCAGAGGATTCCATTCATTCCAAAGGAGTGGGTAAACTCAAGACTGCTTATGTCAAATTACATTAATGCATCTACAGCCTTTCAGCTACTTTCTCTACCCTTGTCCTCTTTTGGCACTGAATTTGTCTTCTGGTGGGAAAAACTCACCTCCCATTGGGTGGAGGCTGCTCAATGTGTTCAGGTTCCCAGATGAAGCAGCTGCTGTCTGCTGAAGGAGCTGCAAATAAAGCTAGACATTACACCAAAAAACAAAACAAGAGTGAGAGTGAGGGCTGGCTCTGCTTCTGGGAGAAACTGCACCACACCACAGCCAGAGCGCCGTCACAAATGAATTCCCACTGCCCGTGCACCACATTTTAGCAAAGCGTAAAGAGAACTCCCCCTGCATAAAACAGCCAGAGCACCACCATAGTGCAAATCCATGTAGCCCATGCACTACATTGCAGCCAAAGCAACAGCACAATGCTTTCCTCACTCAACATCATCAATGCTGAAGGAAAATTATAGCTAATACACCAAGACAAAACCAGCAGAATCAGTAGTGAGAGAGAATTCCTACTCAAAGTACCTAAGGCAGGATTGCCATCCCTAAGGCTATGCTACCTCACAACAGACTTTACAACTGACACTGTCAGCATTGGGACAAATGGCAAAGCCATATCACAACCTAAGAGCCATCATGAGAAGGAACCTTCTCCACTTTCCTTATGCACATAGACATGAAAGACATTTCAAGCCTCACCTCAGAAACTATTTAGAGATTTTCAATTCCTATTTCCATTAATGTGCTATAAAAAAAAACCCCTTACAATCTACCAAAACTAAAGTAGTACAAGAATTGCCCCATTTCAACTATATACCATACCAAAAATGAGATGAAATTTGTAATTCTCCTTTTCTTTTCCTCAGACCTTATATATAGTTCTGAGCCACTCTGGCAACCCACAGAAGTCAGAGCACATCAGTTTATGTAAAGTTCATCCTTTAAGGACCCAGCAAAATCAGCTAAAATCAGTGACAAATAGCAGTCTACTTTCTGTTGCATCATTTTTGCTAAAGAGAGTAGCATAGTTTATCTCAATTTTCTGTAGGGTTTGTTTTTGTTTATTTGTTTGGGTTCCGTTTTTTGGGTTTTTTTACGCTTCCAGTCTGATCACCTTTTCTATTTGGACAGTACCCAGTACTGTGCCAGGTTTCACTGGAAGGGGACAAGAGAAATGAAGGCTGAAAAAGGAAAATGGATGAAGAATATAAGAACTATTTCATCAGGTAGACATGAAAAGGGCATTTATGTGGGTAAACTTTGAAGCTGTAACATAAAAGAAAAAGCACAAAGTCATTCTACAGAACACAGGAGAAAGCCCCAAGGTTTCAGAAATTAAGGTTACTGTGACTGAGTTTGAAATCCTCCTTTGTATGTATCCTGACTAGATGTTAGCACATAATTTCAGCCTTGTCATCCACAAAATGAGGATAAAGTACCCTGCTCCTATCTATCAGGTGCCTTCTAAAAGCTAATACATTAAACACTGCAAGATAGTCGGACACTGCAATCCCTGAGAAGATGAAAAGAACCCAAATCTGAAACTCACTGCCAAGTACTGGGGTCCAAGTGTGTTGAGACCAGCCAGGTTTCCCCATATTGATGCAGCACTGATCTGTTGCATTTGTTGCTGGAGTTGCTGAGCAATCCGTTTCTGCTCTTTGTCCTTCTGCGTGTCTGCAAATTTTACCACAATGGGAGAAGAGCAACCCTGCAAACAGCAATTCAAACAATTACATACTTGCTATCCCCAGCAGTCACAAAAATACTGCATTAAGACCCACTCACTGGAAGCATTCCCCTCCCCCTCCATATATACATATAATATATATTCAACCAGCACATTTCATTAAAGATTCAAAATCTTGTTTGCTTTTGATTCTATTTTGTAATTTGGTATTTCCTCTGCAGATGAAGTTTCCATCTCAAACCCTAAAAATAGGAACAGAACAAACACAAAGGTCCAGGAGCAGTATTTGTGAAGAAACACATACTGCACTTATCCTTCTCTAAGCCCACTGGTCCCTTAAACTCCATAGTGACTGCCTGACAAATTACATCTGCTACTGACACCCACTAACTTGTTTTTACCTCCATAGTTTGTGCTTGATGCATTGCTTTGATTGCTGTTTGTGCCATGGCTCTTGTTGTAAAAGTCACAAATGCACAACCTGGAAAAATAAAAAGTAACCAAATCTTTCACTACCTTCACAATTACCAGGATGAATATAGAAATGAAAATTACTACTGGGTGCGGAGGGGGTATAGGTGGGAATCACAGAAAAAGCTGAAATGCCACATTAAGTTGCAAAAGGCAGTATCCTTGAACTGCCAAAAAAACTTCCTGCTTACCTCTGCTCAGGCCATCTGGGCCCCGCAATATCCTGCATTCTTCAATCTGCCCGAAGGGGGAGAACATCACTCGAATATCATTTTCATTGCACTTCTTGGATATCATTCCAATAAACAACTTCCTATCTTCTACTGCTAAGAAATCAAAAGATAAAGAATATTACCAGCAAATATGTGCTTACTAGATATTATTTTGTCAAGTCTTCTCTATTACCCTGTATTTAGGGTGGAGGCTTATCACAGCCAGATTCCCAATAATGGACTGTGTTTTCAATTTAAGAGGATGCATATGAGATACTTCAATGAGCCTTAAGGATGCCTGTTTTATGATGTTTTATGTTTACAATATGCTGACTGTTTTTCTCTTCCAAAGCCTGTGAACAGCAAGAATGTAAAAAAAAGGAAAAAAAGTGTCAAATTCAGCACTTCCCTGTATCTCTTCAGTTCCTGATGAGAAGAGACTTGAATATGGTTCACTGGACTATTTTCATTCTTTTTCCTCTGCCTCTTCTATCTTTAGACTACCAACATACCCAACTGGTATATAAACAAGCAAGTGAACTGCAAAAAGCTGCTTTGTAGCCTCTTCATCATACCAATCACTTAAATTTAGATATGCTAAAACAGAACAGTTTTACTTCTGCTAGTGATATGTCCATTCTGATTTGTACCACAAGCACAAAAATAACACCTCAAATCAAACCATGGACTGTGTGGTACTGTATCTTGCCCCTTAATGTATCAAGTAGCATCAGCATTTGAGTTGAATGCTGATGCTTTCAGTGTGCAGACTATTTAAAAATAAATGATTCAGAAAAACATTTCTCTTAACTTTTCAGTTAGTGGTTACTAACATTAGCTAAAGGTCACTTGAGGGAGTGGAGTAAATTTGAATTCAGAGCAGAATTTTACAGCTCAATTTACTTATTTAAGAATCCTATCACCTCTGAAACATTTTCTTTTAGAGGATGAAGCACATTATGCAGAATACCACTTGAAAATATAAAACAGTTTAGAAATACAACATTCAGCACAATATAATATAGTATGATGAAGAGTGTAGCACAACTCAAAGCTTCAATAAAGTCTCTGCTATTCATTGCTACAGTGAGGGGAAATCAACTTATTTGTTGAGTCTGCCATGGTGCTAGAAAGGAAAACTCCAAGCTATTCCAGCTGACATGACCGTAACTGGCTATTAAATCTTAATGTTGTATTTAGTTCACTTTCTGCTCAAAGAGCAGAAAGCTGTTTTCCAATACTTTTTGCAGTCCATTTTAGTTCAAGAGATCCAGAATCCCTTTTATTAGGGGCAAGTTCAAAAACTTTAACTATTGCTTTTTTTCTTGTTGTCACCTACACCTTTTACTAAAACTCATATAATTACATAATAGCCTCAGAATTACCACCATAAAATTCCATGAAATTTTTTTTCCATTCTTTTCCCAGGACATTTGTGTGTCTGTGTGTAAAGCAGGATCGGCTTTTTACTGTTTTCCTTCCAACAATCCTTTCTAGATATATTTACACAAAAACTTACTCTACACATGGGAGAACCTGCAGATGGAATTACTCCTACTATATGTTACCCATATATTCCATGTTCTGTTTTCAATTATCTTGAGACATAAGCTTTCTGAAACAAGGATTTCCTTCTCCAAGGTACAATGCTTACCTTACATAAACTACAGCAAATGAAGAAAATAAAATTCAGCCAAGCCTAGAAAGGTTGAAAGTACAAGATGCTAAACACTTTCTTTACAGATGTTGCACCATACATATATATATATATAGATACATACATATTTGAACATGCATGTATGCACATATATAAACTCATAATGGAAATGTATGGGTAAATGACCATTTACCCAACGGTAGATGCTAAATTCTTAATCCATCTAAAATGGCCAATGTGCAGAAATACTTGGTTTTTCTTCTCTCCTGAATTGTTGTTAATTCTCAAACTCTCTTGTCTGCTACCAGAAGTAGTTTTGGCTCCCAACCTAGCTGCAACAGGCCTTGCTTCAAACTGGATAAGCACTTCAAAAACCACTTCTAGATTTCACAGAATCACAGTATAGTTTTGGTTGGAAAGGACCTTAAATATTGTCTAGGTCCAAGTCCCTGCCACAGGCAGGGATACCTTCCACTAGACTAGGCAGCTCAAAGCCCCATTCAGCCTGGTCTATAATACTTCCAGGGATGGGGCGTTCACAGCTCTGGACAACTCACTCCAGTGTCTCACCATCTTTACAGTAAAGAATTTCAGCCTAATGTCTAATCTAAATCTAAATCTCTTTCAGTTTAATACTGTTATCCCTTGTGCTATCACCAGACTCCTGGATAAACAATCCCTGTCCTGCTTGTGGGCCCCCTTTAGGTACTGTGAGGCTGCTAGAAGGTCTCCCTAGAGCTTTCTCTTGTCCACGCTGAACAACCTCAACTCTCTCAGCCTGTAGGGCTGCACAGAGGAGGTGGCTCCAGCCCTGTTATCGCCTTGATGGCCCTTTCCTGGACATGGTTGAGCAGCTCCATGTCTTATGCTGGGGGGTTCCAATACTACAGGTGGGGTCTTGTAACAGCAGGGTAGAGTGGGAGAGTCACCCTCCTTGACCTGTTAGCCCTTCTTTTGATGCAGCCCACGATATGACTGGCTTTCTGGGCTGCAATTACATGTTACCAGTTTATATTTGTTTTTTTATCCACAAATACCCCCAAGTCCTTCTCCTCAGGGCTGCTCTCAATACACTCATCACTCAGCCTGTATCCATGTTTGCAGGACCTTGCACATGGCCTTGTTGAACTTCATGAGGTTTGCACAGGCCCACTTCTCCAGGCTGGCAAGGCTCCTCTGGATGGCATCCCTTCCCTCTAGGGTATCAACCACAGCACTTGGATTGATGTCACCCATAAGCTTGCTGAGGGTGCACTCGACCCCAGTGTCCATGTCCCCAACAAAGATTTAAACCACCTTAGTACAAAGAAGAACTCACTGGATGTTTCCCTAACTGACAACATGGTTCTACCACAAGCAGCAGCAGCGGGAGGTACTCTGAGTCATGGAATTTCAGAAACATTATTCACACTACCTACTATATTCAAAACATACCTTTCTCCTTTCATTTTTTTTCTTTTTAAAAAACCAGGCCTCCAATTCGAGACTTCATCAACAGCTATTCAATAAAAGGGAAATCCTCAAACTTCTCAATTAGCACAAATAATGCCAAACTCAGACTTTAGTAAAGCTTACCATTACTCTTTTCACTGTCAGCTGGTTTCATCTGGATTGGATGGTGCATCTGAAATGTAAAAAGATTATTTAGTTCTAGACACATTCACTTTATACTACATGAAATACATCCCATATGAATTGTGGAAGAAAGAAATTGTAGTCTAAATTGCCTCTAGAGAGGTGCATATGTAACATTGCATAAATTCCTAGAAGAAAGGCTTTCCTAATTATATGCCATCATTCCTCCTCAGAGAGTATTATAAAAGCCATGCCCACCCACTTTACTACCACATTATTCTCCAAAATGCTCAAAAATTCCTTTAAGATCTGTTAGCATAAAAATCTCATTTGATCTTTTGAATAGTTCTTTTAAAACATTATTTGAGGGTAAGATAACGTGTTTGTACTTCAGTGGTGCTGGAGCTCAGAAAAACAAGACAGAGCTATGAAGAAAACAGGGCTCTGCTCTTACCCCTGGAAGGATCTTCATGTTGTGAAGAGCATTCTGTGCTTCTAGTGCAGCTTTACGGGTATAAAATGTAACAAAACAGCACCCTGCAAATGAAACAAAATGGTAGTCAGGGAAGAACATTGAAGCTTGACATGCTGTACAGAAATTGCAAATACCACATCCATTCTTCCAATGAAAAAGGTGTGACAAGTAAAAGAGGTTAGGCACTGAAACAGGCAGGTATTATTGATGGTGATTTTTATAAAAAAGGTATCTAAGTGTAATAAGCCACATTATATTCAGAAGTGACCCAACATCACTAATACACCATTAAAGCAAACATTTAAATACGTCTGCAAAAAAATTGTTGGCTACTTCATTTTCAAACTTGACAATTACTTCCTAGTATCAAAAACGTACCTAATTTCCCAGGAAATAAGATATTGCTTATAACTGAACTGCAAATCCAAGCACGGTATTTAGTTAGGATTTGATGTACACAAATGACTAACACCTCAGTTTTATATTTTATCTTAAACTGTGTCCCATGCAGCAACACTTTGATCATATCACAGCATCACAATGCTGTGGAGCAACAGAGTATTAATTTGATGTTCTGCTCTCCAATTATAATTCATACTCCTGAAGTGTCCCCATCACTGCTGAGCTCTGAAAAAAAATACGATTTTCCTCAGCTCAGCTGAGTGACTGGATCATAGTTCTATTATAATTAGACAAATACACTTAAAGACTACAAAGCCCAGGCTTGCATGCATACCTTGTCACACAGAGCTCCAACACACAGGGATCTCTGAATAAGCAAACAGCTGACATTGCGACTTTGTGGAAAGTGGCGGAAACCTCAAGTCTTGCATTAAAAGTACAGAAGTTCTCACCTTTGCTCTGAGGAGGGTTTTGGCTCCTGTCCCTCAAGACATTGATTTCATAGACAGCACCATACTGTTCAAAAAGTTCTCTTAGATCCTTCTCACACCAGCTCCGTGGGACTTGACCCACAAACATCTTGATAGCATCTAGATCAGGTTGGTCTGGGTGATCCAGTGTGCCATTCATTTTCTTCGAGCTATAAAAACAAGAATGAATTTCTGGTTTACATCTTCCACAGATTCTACATAAAAGCATGCTTACAGCAAGATAAAAAAATATTTCTACCCATATATAAATGTGTATGATTAAAATATACACATAAAGAGACACTCTTGCATGTTTCCAGTACTGCACACTGGAGAATAGTCACATTCATTGGCAATCTGTGTACCTGGAAATAAAACACACCCGACACAGCTGTTTAAAACTTTGTTGCTATAATGTAGCCAACATTTGGGATTCGGGATATAAATCAGCCGAGATAACAAAAATATCACTAGTTCAACCATGTAAAATTTTACAGAAAAATAAACCAGAACAGAAAGGAACCTAAACTCAAGTCTACTTTTAAACTACTGAAGTTATCAGTAACCACTGAAAATGAGAGAATAATGTTTTTAAAGTGTTTTAAACGCTACTCTGTAACTGTTTCCCAAGGTAAAGATCCATCTTAAAACAGAGATGCAGATGCAACTAACCAGATGAGGTTTCTTTTAAGGTTTGCAAGGCAATACTTCTTTGTGAAACTAGGGAGCTTTCAATAATAATTGGCAAAAAAATAGGCTTAGACTGTACATGAAGAGGTTGGGACTGGACAATCCAGTTAGTCACAAACTGAATCAGGTTGAGTAATGGCAGGATGTTAACACAGAAAACAGTCACTTCTTAGACTACAACAACACAAGTTTGAGTATGGGAATTTTCAACAGGTATCAAGGCATTATATCTAGCCATATGAACAGTTTACATTCTATTAATAAAACTTGTGTTATGCTCCACCATAACACCAGCTGGCTGACACTCATACACTGCTCTCTGTACTGACTCCACATTATTTGTCAAGTGCAATGTGAGGTCTTGTTATCAGACCTGGTATACCAAAGGACCTATCTCTGTGGAAGACTGACTGTAATGACGTCCTGTTGTAGCTACAGTGATTAGTAGGTTAAAATTGCTGACCAATAATGTAGAGAGGACATGGGGAATGGAACCGTAACTATACAATGATACCCCCACCTCCAGACTCATTGCTGAAGAATACAGGTGGCCTTCTTCCAGAGTAGTCAGCTGACTTAATTTCTGCTTTTTTTCCTTTGAAGATAGTTTGCATGACTTAATAATTGCACACGACAGTAAACAGTATTCCTCTCACTGTCCATTTGAAATCACATTCCCCCTAAATAGAACTTCAACAAAAATCCAAACCTGGTAATGTTCACTTAATTTTCCCCCTCAATACTCTGCTGTTCAGAGCCTAAGGAAAAACTGATGCCAGGGAAAGTTCATGATTTTATAGCTGTACGAACAGACCTCATAAACAGCAAAGCTCCTTACCAGAAGGGAAGGGAATCATCATAAATCCTTTCACTCCTCTCCACTGTTCGGCTGAGAAAGGGTCAGCACCTCTCCAAATAGCCAAGGAAAACAATACCTTTTACAAAGATGTGAGCTACCTTCCCTTTAATTGAAAACAACTAGAAATCCTTTATCCTCTTTCCATAATAACTTTCAGCCCTGCCTTCTATGCCATTGGGTAGCTTCAGGAGTACAGAATGGCTCCTGTTGACTGGGCAACTCCTAACATGACCTCAACAGTATTCAAGGAATATTCCGCTCTTAATTAAATGGTTTTGCCCGGAGTCATTAATAGGGAAGAACAGAAAATGTTCTCTCCAACAATTGATTTAAATAATTGATTTTATAATATCAGCACCTGTAGCATACTATAAATGATATCACCAAACAGCTTTATTCCTCCTTAGCTGTTATCCCCACAATTACCAGACCATTTTTTCTCCTTAGGAACCAACATCAATTGTCAATGACCCCTAGGATTTCTTCCAGAAAACAAAGAGCAGGCTCTCTCATCTCTTTCCTTCCCGTCCCCCCGGCCCCAAGGGGCATTCATCAGACAAGAGGCTTTAAGAGACAGCAATTCCAAGTACTATTTTAGTTATAACTTAGACATGAAGACAAAATACTTACACAGGGCTTGCATTCAAGGAGCAATGGTCCACCATCATCTCTGGGAGGAAATCCAACTTGAACGCAGCCATCACCTCAGACTACAACAAACTACTAACACTAAATTGGTGTATTGCCTAACCCCCCAAACAACACCACTTCCAAAAGTCCTGCAGGTCTTAACACTCAGCCACACAAAAAACACTCAAACCACAGAAGCTCAGGGAGACCAGCAATAGACACTACAGAAACAGGCTGTACTGGGAAAGGGACATGGAATCCCAGATTAAAAAGGGGATGTGACCATGTGAAGGGAGGCTCAGCTTAATACACAATGAAAATGCTGATGCACTAGGCTTGTTTTGTGCAATTTTCCCTGGCGAAGCAGTACTGAGTGCACTGTCAGATAAACAGAGTGTCAGATCCATGAAGATAGCAATGGCTAACAGAGCAGAAAGAATACAAACTCCAGTCTTTCCATCCCCAACTAACTCCTTGTCTCCCAAAATGGCAGTCCAAGGCCTTGAGGTTCAGACAGATACTTCCAAATCAGCAATATTAAGCTGTGAAGTCAAGAGGCTCCTTCACCATAAATATTTTCAATAGCTGATCTCACACTCTTCACCTTGTGCTCTACTATTGACACACTCTCAAATTCTATGGCAAAAAATGCCAACTAAAATGTTTCTCTAAACCTGTCAAAAAATCAAAGCTAGTAAGACATTACTCAAAAACTCCTTAACAATTCCAGAACATCAAAACTGACTCCCTTTTATAGCAATAAAACCTACATTCTTCTGGAAACAATTCTTTGTCCACCATGCATCTATAAATTCAGAGAGATACAGAGCCTATAGATGATGAATAAAAGGGAAAAACCACAGCAACTTGTTGAAAACTGTTTTACAATCTTTGAAAACACTGATCAGAACACAGCTGCTTCATCATTAAAACAGAGTAACATGTTGATCAAGGAACTGTGAGGTGTATTTATACATGCAATATAGACTTCTTGTTAAATCTCCAATACCCAAACTAATGGGGAGATAATATGGATAAAACTGGGTGCACTGTAAGATGCAGAAATAATTGATTGTGCAGAGTGCTGCAGAGTCCAAGCACTCCAGGAGGAATGATTAATTAGAGTCCAACATGAATCCATAGAAGCCTTATATACACTCAAATATAACCACAGAATAAACTCTTAGAGCAGCAAGGGCTGCATGCTGGAGCAGCTGTGATCATGTCTTTCTTGTATGTTAATGACTGCAACATGTAATTGCAGTTATTTTGATTGGCCTGCCAAAATATACAGCTTTATTTAAGCTTGTACAGTTACAGTACCATCCATCATTTTTTCATAAATACCACTTCCAACTTCTGAAAAAAAAAGAATATTGCTGATCTTTTGCCTACAGTGAGGTTAATTAAAAGGTTAATAAAAGGGGTTAGGTCTTATAATATGAAGAGATATGCAAGTTACAGCAAAGTAAGAGGGACATGAACTTCTCACACATCAGACACTCAACAGTAACTACTTCATGCATGCTCTTACTATGTGGTAAATGCAAGAAAGCTTATTCTTTAATGAAAAAGGTGTAAGCTAGCTGCTAAGCACCATTTTTAAGACCTTCTGGTTTTCCAGTCATCTTTAGTTTTTGTCAGCAACCAGTGAAGTGCCCCAGCAGCCATGCTCACTGTAAGTTCAATGAAAGATAATGCAGGCAACTTTAGAAAATGGGTTTTAATAAAAGTAGTGGGATTGATTAGTTTACTGGAGAAAATCAATACATCATTATGATTTGATCCTGTGCCCACCACTTCCCACATCTCTCTGCTCCTCAAAATCAAAGTTTATCTGCTTGTACCAATAAGACAGAACTGGCAAGTAAGAGGCACAATTTGGTGGAAAGGAAGAATTGGTGTTAGAATGGTGAATAAATATCTGAAGGTATGTTAGCCAAGACTCAGTGCCCTAGGTGCCATACTTCTGAAGAAATGATGGCAACTTCAGTGGCAAAACACTAGTGCACAAGCAGGTTTGTTTTAACACTATTTACTCAAAGGATTCAAGCTAGTGAAGACTTACAAACTTCACTTGTGAAAATACCAGAAACAAGTGGAAAAAGATGCTATTTTGGTACTGCACAGAAATAACAATTAAATAAGGATGCAGTGTTTCTTTACAATTAAAAAAAAACACAATCAAAAGTCATCCTAACCATTACTCACAAAGAAAGAAAAATAAGAGCGCTAAACACACTTATTTTTTGCTCAGATGTCAAATTCCTGATGGCTTCCAGATCCATTCTTTGACTGTTTCTATTCAAAGGATAACAGAAACAATGTCTGAAATTCCAAGCTCTATGGACTGCAACTACACATGTAAATGTGGTGCTCATCTGACAATATGACCATTAATAAACTTCTACACACTACATATTAGATCTCACTTTTTCACACTTCTGAAGCCCTAAATGATGCTGCAGCATGTATCACTATGTGTGCTCCTCAGAGTGCAAAGTACAAATGGTGAGAGGTTTTGCTTTTAAGTTTACAGAATTACATTACATCCTGGGGAACAAAACCAAAAATCCAAACAAAACTAAAAATTCTGTGTTATATTTTCTTTCCTAAGAAAGCCTAGTTCTAATGAACAATTAACTCTGAAAGCTGAAGACAACACTGTCTTTCATTTTATACAGTCAACCTCAGACAGCATACGCAAATCCGAAGCTGAGAGACTACTGGGATGGTGAGAGCAAACTATGGGAAAGGATGCAGGCTATGGGGAAATCAGACGCTGTGAAGCTCTGAAGGAGACAGGTCCTAGAATAAACTTCCCCTTCTATTATCTGTGCATATCCAGATTCCTACAGCGCTGCTGAATTGCAGTTTTGTTTTTAAACAGATAACCCCTAGGTTACATGCATCAAAATACAGTAACTACTTGCGAATATTTTGTTGTTTCATTGTTGATCATATAAGCATGTGGTCAGGTTTTCTGCCTGTGTTGAAACCCAAACTGTCTCCCCATGCCTCACTGACATGCTCGTTGCCAAAACTGCAGTTTCTTCTTCTGCCAATCTCTTTGACCATTATGCACCACAAGTACACAAATCTGACACATTCAGAATGTTGAATTTACCATCAAAATACATGAAGTTTTTGGGTTGTCCGCAATTCAGATTGAATTAACTGAAAAACATTTTTATTTATACAAACTTTTGTAGAATTTCCCAGGTGGAGAAAAGTGGTAGGAGGGAAAGACAACTGGTTTATCTTGGAAATAGCAGAGTTTCACAGTGCTCTCTCATGCATTTACTTGAGAGCAGATAAACAAGATCTAGACCTAGATGAATTTCTACAAATTAGTTAAGTAAATTTAACTCTGAAAATAGATTTTACTATAAGCTTCTTTTTTTCTCCCTCCCCTTCCTCAAAATATTTCTGGGGAAAAAAATTTGAGGTAAATCAATACATTCTTGACCTACTTCTCTGGCTTGTGAATGAAGTCCTGTAGCTTCTACTTCAATTAATTCTGTGAAAGCTCAAAAGGAATGAATTATGATCTTCTGTTTGACTGAAGAATCCCCAGGTCTCCCAGCTCTCTGCCAGCAAGTCACCTGGTTTAGAGGATGATGTTTTCTCTGCCTAAGTACTCTTAGGGAAAGTCAAACAGCAGCTAAACATATCTTTTTTTGCTAGTAAAGACAAATGATAAAATCAAATTATATAATTTTTTTTTTTTAAATTAGGGAATTATTTTCCTTGAAAAAGGAGATAAATCTTTGCACTGAAGTGAACTCTAATTGTTACTCTATTAGTTACTCTACTATTTGTTACTCTAATTAAATCTAAACAGCAGAGTTCATAAAAAGACAGACAGGAAACACATACAGGTACATTTTCTTTTAAATTGTCTATGGGTTTCCTCAAATACATATGCTTCTTTTGAAAGCTCTACTTCTGTTCTTCCTGCTATGCAACATTCACTTCAAACGGAATCTACTGGAGTTTCTTATGTTCACTTGAGTAAAGCAGACCAGCAAAGGCAAATTCAAAGTGTTAAGAGGGAACACCTCTAACTAAATTCATAGATAAATATTTAGAGGTGGTGACTGCTGTAATCCTGTCACAGCTTGACAAGGTTTGAACACGTGGATGCTTGCAGGGATATATTTTTCCACACCTATTTACTCCACATACCTATAAATCCCAACTGTATTTTTTAAACAGATAACCCATGGACCATCTGACTCAAAATACTGCACATAAAAACTACCATCTTCTAGCTAACACTAGGAAGGAACAACTAAGTAACCTCATCTTTAAACATAGATTAATTAATAATTATTAAGATTTAACCCATTTGCCTAATGCCCATAGTATTAGGCATTAACAGAAAGAACCCAAAAACCAGACTAATGTCCAGTGTGGCAGTTCTCAAGGTCCTTAGTCACAACTTTTTACCTTTCTAAATCAACATATCCAGTGCAAAACCTTCACGTGAAAATAGAGATGCACGACACTATTTGGATTAAACACACCAAAGTTACTGCTTCTCTGGCCACTGAGATCACAACTATGTTGACCACAACACTATATCTTTGAAAGTCTGTTGGAAGAAGGGGTTCTGAACTATGATGGTCAAGCAAGACCTATTGCTTGAAAATGATGTTTTGGAGAGAAACCAAGGGATTGAAAGCTGTGGTAGAAAGGAATGCTCTGTAGCAACATACTGCAAAAATCCAACCACTTCCCTTAGCTCCTCAATTTTCAGATGTCACATAGACAGGAGGGAGGCAGTGATGCTTTCCTGGGACATAGAGAACTGAGAATATACAATAAACCCATGCACTAGAGAGTTAGCCCTTAAAACGAGTATGCCAATACACACCAAAAGCAGAACTAAAAAGCTGTTTCTATGGATACGTCTTAACCTTCTTACAATAGCCAGTAAGTCTCAAGATCCTTCAGTGACTTCTCCCTGCTTAGCTGTGCACACCATAGCCAACAGCCAGACTACTTTAGAGCCACTTGCACACCAATGAGAAAAGAGCAAGAATTGAATATTCTGTTTTGACCTCCACTTAAATCCCTGTCAGACATTTACTGGTCTCACAAATTTATTTGAATATGAACAGTGGATTCAAATGTTTTCACAAAGGAATCATACAGTTACAGAACCATATATTAGCTTGTGTTGGAATGGATCTGAAAGATAACCTAGTTCCAACCCCTCTACTGCGGGCAGGGACACCTTTCAATAGACCAGGTTGTTCAGAGCCCCATCCAACCTGGCCTTGAACACTTCCAGGGACGGGGCATCCACAACTTCTCTGGGCAACCTGTTCCAGTGTCTCACCACCCTCACAGTGAAGAATTTCTTCCTAATATCTTATCTAAACCTACTCTCTCTCAGTTTGAAGCCATTCTCCCTTGTCCTGTAAATAGCCTCTCCACCTTTCTTGTAGCTTCTGCTACTGGAGTACTGGTGGTACTCGTATCACCATGATACAGTTTTGCTCTGATTACCACACATTTATTATTTGTCTGCACGGTCTGGTTGTCCCTCTTGCTTTTACTTCAAACAACTAGCAATGAAGTGAATACACATATCGATTGTAAAAGGCTGTGTGTGGCTATTACCTTCTTAGGCAGCGTGTAGCTCCAAACCATTTTGTCATTTTCAAACGACAGCTAAGAAAGCAAAATCTTAATGACTGATACAACAACATTCCCTCTCTGAGAAGGAAAAAAGATGGTCCTTCACACACAGGGTAGTAGATTTCTGGAACTCCTTTGCAGGAAAATGCAGATGTAATAAACTTATATGGGTGCAAGAACAAATTGGACAAATATTTGGAAGAGACTCATCAGAGGCTACCAGACAAACCACAACAGGTTAGGTTCTCCCAAGCTAAAACTAGAGAGGTCGAGAGACCACTGGGCCAGTTTTGTGGTAAAACCAAACACTACAGGTTATTAGCCTCTGCCAATGCTGAAGATAGGTCTGGAACATGCTGAAGAGCCGGAGTATCCCTACACATTTATGTTGGGACAAAAAATACTATGTAATAAAGAAAAGATTGTCCTGTTAAAGGTACTCAAGAAGTGAACTATACATGTTAAGTAAATGCTAATTAAAAGCGCTCTGCTACTATCAGCACTAAATTCAATTGCTTTAGTAAGTAACACTAAACCCTCCCCAACACTGTCCCCTCCTTTCAAACTACCAACAAAAAAACCCCCAAATCCCAAACCTTTGGATTTCAGGAAATGTGACAGCACAGATAGTAAGCAGTATATATGCTTTCTGTTCTTTTCAAAATGCCTTGCAATTGCTTTCAGATGCCACCACACAACTGATGTTTTGCTACCAGGAAACAGGTTACAACATCCGTTCAAATCCAAGAAGGAAACAAAAAAACAAAAACAACCCAAAACGTAACTAGGTCTTGCTCTACCTGTGCCTGCTACTAACAGGACATCTAACAAGAATGTGGAAGAAGCTGAATTATCAGTCTTAAGACCCTCTTATAGCACATGAATGAAGTTCACAAAGTTTAAGGCAGTGGCCTACAAACTTGTTTAATTTTCCTCTCATCTCCTCTTCATTTACATTACCTCTTCACCTGCTTGTCTGAGAGGGGATGCAGGAGTATGCTGTGAATATCCTGGCAGGCCTGTGGGTAATAGAATTCTGTGATGTGAGCAACCCACAGCTCTGCAGACAATGATCTGCTTCTCTAGGGCAGCACAGCTGCATGATGGTACGCTGAGTTTTACTCAGTGCACAGCTGTCAGCTAACACAGCAGCATGAGGTTGCTAACCCAGTGTTTGACCCACTGCGGCTGTGTCTGCTACTGTGGTGATGATCCTACAAAAGCTTGCACAGGCATTATGAAAAAGAGAAAAAAACCATAGGATAGACTGTCCCTGAGACCACCTCCTGACAGCAACTTAAAACACCCTATCTCTGACCACAAAATTTCTCATTACCCTATTGTCAACGAGGAATATGCAAGCTGATAGCCTTCAAAGCATTATTTTGAGGTATAACACAACTATTATTTCAAGAACCTGTGTCTATTTAATTACTTTTTTTACACAAAGACAGAACCTCCAAAGAACTTAAAATATCTCAGTCTTCAAAAGTGCTATTTACATAGTGAAGACAACTTCAGTTAGTATACACAGATTTTTTCTAAAGGCAGCCACTATCTGCCCACCCTGCTTTCAAGGAGAGTACTTGTGCAGCACTAGCATGGTAGTCTGCTACATTAGCACAGTGAAATAAATAAAAAATATGCCCTTATAAGTAAAAATCTTAAAATGAAGGCAGTTTCCTAAAAACCCATCTTCTCGTTGGTCGTTCATTATCTCCTTCTTATACCTGTTCCCCAATGACATATCACACACTTTCATAATCTTCACAGAAGTATAAGAAGAGGTACCTGGACTGTGTTCTTTCCTTTATTCTGTAAGTAATTTTCTTTTGCTTGCTTTGATTTTGTAATTAAAGTTCCCAGTTATGACCCTCAGAATAGTGACCTGAAATTTATATTAGATTTCTGTTTTTTCCAGATAAATTTTGCTTCTTTATCTTGCGTATTTCCTTGTCTTTTTCAGACTAAGGGAATGGAGAGGGTGAACTTAAAACCAAACACACAACACAGTTAAGTAAATCTTACTGTGATGTAAAGAAGACAAAAAAGGTCTAGCCAAGAAGACACTGTATGAAAGTTATTAGACATGAAGCAAATAAGCAGATAATCAAATACCCAAAACACTAAATCATGAATTTGGAGCAATTAATGCAGGGCAACCTCTTGGAGCATCTGTAGGTGCAGAACAGATAACAAGCCTTAATGCAGGTTCCCTAGAATAATTAATTTTGGCAAATCACAGACAAGAAGTAAACATCACATGCTTAACCTTCTTTGTAAGACATTTTACAGTTAATAATTTATATTAGAAAGAAGCATTGATGTATCCAATTGCTTTCAGAGCAGATGTGTATAACTTTCTTCCCCTCATTCTAGTACATTAAAAACAAGAATAATAAAAACAAATAAAAAATGACATCCCTTTATCCTTACCTGTAGATTGTGGTTTAGGGTTGGTTTTTTTTTTGGTAAATAGATGCGAAAAGTCTAATTTCAGGTACTTACTACTCTACAGGATGGTGTGCAGAAGAAAACTTCAATCTAAAATTGTGGGGGTTTTTAAGCATATACCAACATTCTGCTACACACAGTTTGGGTAGCATCAGTTGTTATATTCATAGTGCTAGAACATAACAATGCTTGTACTTTGCAAGAGAAACTATGGACACCTTAAGTACCTAAGAGATCTGAAAGACACACAGACACTTTGGCACTGCGGACAGAAAAACTTGAGAACGTAGGAAAAGTGGCTTGGTCACAACAATAGTAAGAGGAAATAAAGGCAGCTGTATGACACAGAACAGGAGACAAGGCAGGAAATGAGCATAAGAAGTGAGGACATACATTTCTACACTGTGGAAGGACAGAGAAGTACTAAAAGGAAACACGATGTAACATTTAAGGCAGCAGCAAGATTCGAGTGTTTCCCCCTTGCACTTTTTCTGTTTATTGACTGAATTCAGACCCTGAGACACACAGAAATACAGACGACAAATCACACTTGCACTACAACACTTAAACCTTCAGTAGAAAAGAGCAAGAATATAATGCTTGCAAGAATTCTTGCCCTCAAGGCTAGGTACACATCCCACTTACAGTGTCTTTGTCCTCCTTCTTTCCCCAAATGTTTCCTCTGAGCTTAGAGAAATAACCTTTTCTAAGACTGACCAGAAGTTTACCTTCAGCTATTTCATTTTTTGTGCAACAAAAAATCCCGCAAGCAATTCTACAGAACAGAAAACTTTAGATTATCTTTGAACCTTTCTACTTCATAAATACAAATGCAAGACCTAGAAATCTGGTTTCAGATAAGCCTGTTTTTTGGTGTCCTTTCCTGTATTACAGGAATCTGCAGCTCTCTACTTAGTCATTCACATTGGAAACAAATGTTCTTCCACCTCTGCAATACTACCAGATTTTTAAGCACTCAACTATATATTTTAAGATAGTTTTCTGCCACAAAAAGAGAGCCATAAGTTATTCCTTTGGTAAGGAGCTGGAAATCCACCGGGTCCTGGAAAGCTCTGAATAGTCTGCTTGTCTTCAAGCCAAACATGCCATAAAGCGTTCCAATAGGCAAAGCAACTACATTTACACAGAGAATTGCTGCGTGGTTGCATATTGGACCCCAGGGGAACTACAGAACCTGCTAAACAAAACAAAATATACTACAAGAAGTCTCTATTTCTCTCATTTCATTTCACCCAAAGGAAAGCTTTTTGTTGCATGTTACCTGAAGTTCAAACATAGCTCAAAGTCTCTCCAGGAGAAGACACAACACAGTTAAAACAGTAGTTGCTGCAATAATAATTTCTATGCAGAGCACCAACTTGGAACACAGTAGTCATGATTTCCCCTGGCTCTTGGCATGAGGCTGCAAAGGTGTAGCTCAAGTATTGTCTATGAGGAGAGTGGAGATGGAAATGGGAGGTGGTATCCCTGAGAAGGCAAACAATTCAACACAATTCAACAATTCAACACACACTGTGTTGTAAAATAGAGGCAACACGGGAAGTTCCATCCTCATTCCTTGTACAGAAGAAAAGCAATCAATTTAAGAAGTTATTTTGTTATCTTGTCTCCTATTTTGGATAAGCAGCCATCTGTAAAACTTCATTAGCTTTAAAGCTACACAGGACCATAATCACATTTCTGAAAAATATCTAAGCTTTCCAAGCCTCTAGAATCAAAAAAGGAACAGTACAATATACGTACCTCAGTTTTCCTCATCAGCTAAGAAAATTCATCTAAAAATTTACTCTTTAATAAGGTCTAAATAACCTCTAGACACTGTTAATAGGTTTCAATTTCAGGACGACCTAAGCTCAGAAATAAAGAATACTACCGATCCAGTCCCCCCAAAGAAACAAATAGATCCATAATCAAGCAAATTTTTATCTACTTTCCTACGCTAGAAATGGCTTTAGAAGTATTGAGGAAGAATTAACTTCTCCCATGGCAGAACCAAAACGCCTTCTAAGTTTCATGCAGTAATTAGAGCTTCTCTCCCTGAGAAGGCAGCCCAACTGAAACGCACCTACATCAATGCACACATCATAGGTAACAAACAGGAGGAGTTGGAAGATGTGGTGCAGCAGGAACCTGTGACATAGTTGCCATCACAGAGCCATGGTGGGACAAATCACACAACCGAGCTACTGCAATGGATGGCTAAAAACTCTTCAGAAGGGACAGGCAAGGAAGGAGAGGCAGTGGGGTAGCCCCATAGGTTAGGGAGTGTTTCACCTGTCTAGAGCTTAATGATGGTGACAATAGGGTTAAGTGCTTATGGGTAAGAATCGGGGAAAGGCCAACAGGACAGATATCCTGGTGGGAATCTGTTATAGGCTCCAACTAGGACAAAGAGACAGATGAAATAGTCTATAAGCATCTGAGAGAAGTCTCACCATTGCCAGCCCTTGTTCCTGTGGGGAACTTCAACTTACCAGATGCTTGCTGGAAATACAACACAGCAGAGATGAAGCAGTCTAGGAAGTTCTTGGAGTGTGTGGAAAGTAGCTTCCTGACACAGCTGGTGAGGGAGCCAACTAGGGAGGGTGGCCTACTGGACCTGCTGTTTGTGAACATGGAAGAACTGGTGGGTGATGTGACAGCTGGAAGGTGTCTTGAGCATTGCAATCATGAAATGATAGGTTTTGATCTTGGAAGTCAGTCCTTAGGGGAAAAGGAGTCCAGGAAGGCTGGACATGCTTTAAGAAGGAAATTCTAAAGGCTCAGGAGCAGGCCATCCCCATGTACCAAATGATGAGTTGGCAGGGAAGAAGACCAGGCTGGCTGAACAGAGAGCTTTGGTTGGAACTCAGTGGGAGAAGGAAAGAGTGTATCACCTCTGGAAGAAGGTGCAGACAGCTCAGGAGGACTACAAGGATGTCATGAGCTTATGCAGGGAGAAAATTAGAAGGGCCAAAGCCCAATTAGAACTTAATCTGGCTACTGCTATAAAAGACAACAAGAAATATTTTTACAAATGCATCGACAACAAAAAGAGGGCTAAAGAGACTCTGCATCCTTTTTTGGATGCAAAGGGAAACAGTGACAAGGATGAGGAAAAGGCAGAAGTACTTACTGCCTCCTTTGGCTTAGCCTTTAATAAGGCCAGTTTTCTCACAGGGTACTCATGTCCCTGAGAAGGAAGATAGAGATGGGAAGCGTTCTCCTAGACAAAGTGACTTTCCATGATGTGAATGGGTCTGTTCTTTGCTGGGTAAAATCTGGTTGGATAGGCAGGCCCAGAGAGTGGTGGTGAATGGAGTTACATCCAGCTGGTGGCCAGCCACCAGTGGGGTTCCCCAGCGCTCAGTATTGGGGCCAGTCCTGGTTAATTTATCAATGATCTATNGTCCCCCTGTACTTGGCACTGGTGAGGCCACACCTCAAATCCTGTGTTCAGTCCTGGGCCCCTCACTACAAGACGGACATTGAGGTGCTGGAGTCCAGAGAAGGGCAACAGAGCTGGGGAAGGGTCTGGAGCACAAGCCTTAGGAGAAGTGGCTGAGGGAGCTGGGGTTGTTTAGCCTGGAGAAAAGGAGGCTGAGGGGGGGGGACTTAATAGCTTCCTACAACTACCTGAAAGGAGGTTGTAGACAGGTGGGGGTCAGTCTCTTCTCCCAAGTAACAAGTGACAGGATGAAAGGAAATGGCCTCAAGTTGCACCAGAGGAGGTTTAGATTGGATATGAGGAAAAATTTCTTCATTGAAAGGGTTGTCAAGCATTGGAACAGACTGCCCAGGGAAGCATTGGAAAGACTACCCTGCAGGTACTTAAAAGACGTATATGTTTGGTGCTTAGGAACAGATTTAGTGGCAGACTTGGCAGCGTTAGGTTAATGGCTGGACTATGATCTTAAGGGTCTTTTCCAACCTTAGATTCTATGACTATCATTTAATGATCTAGAAACTTCTAATGCCCATTTTTATCTCCATTATAGACTTCCATCTTGGAAGAGGCTCAGATCTGCAGAAATTTTATTTGAATACAGACATCCTTCAGGTGAAAACAGGTAAGGTGCTATTCCTCATCACGTGTCTCAATGGGGCTTTCATTAGAGCTTACCTTCAGGAAAACAACAGGACGACCCCGAAGGAGGGGCGGAGCAGTAAGAATAATATAAACCCTGCAGGCACTCTATTCACAGTACAAAGGCATTTTTTTCTCCAGCAGAATATCAGCGTGATAAATGTGGATATGAGAAGAGTCAATACAAAGGTAGGAGCTCCTCAGTCTTGAAACTGTTCAATGCTCATAAGGCACTTGTAGGACAATATTATTTGACAGAATATCTGTTTAATCCGCTTTGACAAAGTATGCCACATAAATGTCCAAACACAAGAAAAAACCCTGAGTCTCTGAGTAAACTCTCCATTCAAAAACTTGTCTGGTTCAAGATAGCAGTGAGAACAAAATCAAGTGCTATTCCAAAGGCCGACTAATTCCTTATCTCAAAGCAAAGCTGACTCTTCTGGACCTGTGTTTTGCAATTGGCAGAATCCCATGAGTTTGAAAAACTAGGCCTGATCTCAAAAGATGCAAACTCCTCAGACAAAAACTACAAACATAACGACCAGTATTCTCTCTTCCCAATCTTCTGTATGGTGCTAATAGAGCTGCATAGGAGCATGAAGGGCAAAGTACAAAGCACCAGTCATGTAGAAAAGAAGTTGAGTGCTCTCAAACTGGTACTTCCCAACATAGAGGTCAATCACCAATTCTCTAAAAAAATCACTAAAAAATGAAGGTATTCCTAGATTTCTTAAACCAACTTTAGATCTTTCTACCCTGATGAGTAACCTATGGAGAGAAAGGAAGACAAATTTGTTTTGCTTTCTGATACAGAAATAACTAAATCCTTTCCAATGTATTTCTGCAAATTGTAGCAAATGTCTGTCCACAGCAGAAAACAACCGTTTCCTCGAGACAACATAAAAACTGAACTCTCCCTGGTTGTCTATAGACCAAAGCACACCTCAAGTATTTCTGCCATAGCAAGGGTGATTCACCAGAACAGCAAAAATCACCACACTATGAGCATGATAGTGTTACTCAGCACAGCAGTTACAGGTCAACTGTCCTCAGAAGTGAACTGAAACTCTCAAGGTACAGTTATGAACAGTCTGATCTATTCTTTTGGTACTTCTTTTACCACACAGCAAATAATTCCAGCTCCCTAAACCAGAGAAATAACATGATCACAGAAGAGCTGTTTATTGGGTTGTCAAGCTGATTTTGTCTACCTTGCAAACTACCATGAGAACCAAGCATAACCAAAGGACACAGAAGTAGAAATTGAGTAACAAAGGAAGGAGCAATTGTCTCAGCTGTCACATGAAACTACACCCTTACTGTATTTCTAGCATTAAGAAAATTGCATCAGAAGATCCTTGCATTTGGCTCCAAGCATTTTCACACTAGACTAAGTTCCTGTTCTGCTGCACATAATCAAATTTGTCTCAGCCTCGAATGAGCTGTTCCACTAATACACACCTTCAGCATTGCATGTACCACAAAATACTATAGATTTGCTCTGGTCAAGACATGATTACGAAGACATGCATTTCTACTTTGTAGTTATGTTTCTAAAGTTATTAAATTACAGATAGAGTTAAAGATGCCTATTGACTTGGTACCAACAGTCCTAGACGGGCAACACTCCCAACCCCCTCTAGCAGTACAAAGGCAGGAAACTGCAGAGTTTAAGGTTCAGGGAGCACTGCTCACTGCAGTGGAAAATGACTGCTTTCATCACTGAATGTAAAAACAACTTCTCTCTAAAACTTTGAAAGGAAGATCCAATAAACAACTGAGGGATACAAACTGTAGTTGCTTCATACCTGCAGCTATGCACCTCCCTCTAGCTGTTCCAGTCTTCAGTCTAAAAGATAAAAAAAAAAGATATTGAGAATTCTAGAGTTAAAAACAGATAATCACTACAACATGAGCTCTATCTTGCAAAGAAGCACTGAGGGCTATGAAAGTAGAGCACATTTCTAATAAAAGTCATCATGAGGTGCTAACAACATTCAGACTCAACACTGAAGCTGCATATTTCAAAAAAACAAAGTAAATTAAAGGGTGCAAAAGAAACGACTGCAAACACAACATGGCTGAAAACAGAAGTCTTAGAGCTCCCTAATAACATTCAGTGGACTTATCCTACCCGTCTGGCTTTTTGACTTTCTCAACAGAAGCAGTTATCAACAGCAGTGCTCAAACCTAAACCCCTATATTGCATTATTTTGACAGCTGCAGCACTAACAGATGACCTTGAACCTGCAGATGGGAACTGTAATGTAAGATTGCATAAACGGAAGTGTATGAAAAAGCACTGAATTAGGGAACACAAAGAATTAACAACTCAAACCCCCCATTATTTCCACATTTTAAGGAAATCATCAACCAGGAACCATAAAGATTTTCTGTCCTAGCACCTGATAAATAGGAGGTGCTACTCCATGATTCACAGTTCTCTTTTTACAAACTCAGTAATTGACCCACAACACAAACTAGCATATATTTAACTACAAACTTTGGATTTTTTTAGTTGTGGGGTTGCTCCTCTTCTTTTTTTTTGTAAATAATTTCTTGTCTGTTTCCTCCTGGGTTATTTTGCAGAACTACATTTATGCTGGTCTAGCAGCATTTTACGTAAAATCCAAATCCCTTTACTTATCTACAGGTACTAAACCAAAAACTGCATCCATGTGTAAGGAGAAGGATTATCCAAGGGTATCTGTGCTCCCACATTTTTGACTACTTCGCAGGCCCCTTTATAACCTTTGTCCTATATTTTTTAATAAGTGGGGATAAGTGATCCGTATCCTCTTCTCACTTGCCTTGTAATATGCATGTCATCATGTCTCATGCCCTGTTTTCCAAAGGGAGATCTCTTGAGAATTTTCTATTGCTACTTTGTAATATTCTCCACTGTTCTAATTTCTTCTGATTTGTTCAATTGATTCAATAACTTACTATAGCCTCTACAGGAACAAAGACTCCTGAACACAAGAACAAAATTAATTTTCTCATAATACTTGTTAAGAACAGTAAAAATCAATGAATCATGACAAACACAACTCAGTTATCTGAAATGTTAATTTTGAAAATTATGAATTCCTATTTTGTAGAATACTACTGAAAACTGACTATTATTCAGGGAACGCTTTATATAATCACTTCACAACAGCATTCTGGATTATGAAGCTCCATTTAGTGATTCAGGCAAATATGTTACCTGAGGACACCTCACCCACATTCCTTTGCTTTTCTGAACTTTAATTACAAAAATTTGTTGATGGCCAAAAAAACTGGTCTCAGATTCCTGCTAACAGCCCGACCTTCAAAACACATAATTTTTCTGTTTTGCTTCTTTTAAACTAAATTTTTGCAAGATAATTGAGCCCTATGAAAGCTGTCGTATATACTAAGTTCTACTCCTTTGATAATTAGCTTTCAGAAAAAATGAAATACACAAGTTCTTGATCTTGTAAATGCTTAGGAATATCTATATAAACAACTTTTTTATATTAAAAAGAAAATCCTCCCTTCACACACGTAACTATGTAATACTCTTGTGAATTAACTTAAAAACTTCAAAAGAACCAAAAGTGCAGCTAACATAGCCAGAGGAACCTATAACTCTTGGACACCTCTGGGAAAAAATATACACCTCACTGAATCAAAGACAAAATTCAAGACAATAAAAACTTCAAAAAACAAGCAGCAAATCTGACAACCACCTGTAGAAAGCCTAGGAGAATGCTCTTAGACCATAAATTGTTTTCCTATGGTTCATTTAATTGCATGCAGAACATACACACTCTGAATAATTGAGTCAAGTTTCTGTATTTCTTCTCAGAAGAAATTTGGACCAGGATACCTCAGATCAAGGTGTGCAATGTGTGCAGCACAGCCATTTCTGTAATTAACCAATGTGGCAGAAAGCTCTTGGGCAAACTAGATCCTCCCCAGCCCAGCATTAGATGCTGACAGCCGACTGTTTCCATAGGTGCATGAATGTAGGTTCTTAGTGGGGCCAGCAAAACAATTAATAAATTTAGACATCTCATAACAGTTTTTGCAAAGATTTTTCCCAAAGCTGCCCCCTGACTGAAGTGGTGCATCTGAGTACAGATGTCACTTTCAACTACTGTACAAAGCTGAGAGGAACTACAACACCACCTGACAACCCCATGTAGAAAAATGAGGGTTTAACACTTAATTTAACACTTAGCCCTGCCAGATCTAAGAGTGACAAAATATACTCTCAGTGATGAACAGTTGCAACTTCTGATATGCAATATAAATAGAGCTACAGCTGGTACTGAAAACAAGTGGCTCTAGCCACTAAACACTAGACAATGGGTATGGGTCCAATAAATCTAGTGATACTGCTTTGATACCAAGTGGTAAAACTTCAGTCTCACCAGCACCCAGGACCATCTAATAGCATACCAGATCACTTAATGGACTCTGATCAATGCAATTACTGTCACAGCCAGCACTTGTCTAGACTAGTTAGTTCTGATTTCTCATTACGCTTTCCAGGAACTACTGTTTATGCAATGTAAAGGTTACTATTTGCAATTAAAGAGGCTAACAGATAAAACAGACCACATAGCTCAACCTCAGATACATCCTGGCGTCAACAGTCTCCCACATAAATCAGCATTCAGTTTGGACTCACAGCAGATTTACATATTTTTAAGTACCAATATTAGTAATAAAAATTTGAAAATATAAAAAGAACTATTTCTTTGAAGGAAGTACAGGAGGGAGAAAACAATGCATTACAGAGCAATGGAGCAACTGCACTACACAGATTATGAACAGAGAGGCCTACACAAATCAGATGAAATCTCAATTATTATACAGCTTAGGCCACAACTCGCAGAAAGTCTGTCACTTTACAATAACCCTTACTTTTGAGGCAGCAAGACAACAGAGACAGTGAGAGGAAACTCCTGTAGTAAAAAAATCCCTTACCAGGGAAGTAGCCATACTTTCTTATCTGAGAAATGCTCTCCTATTGCAACCTTTACACCACCCAAACCTCACAACACCAGAAGCTACATGCTCAGTGCAAGGCCACAGCTCCCAGTCACTGTGTCTGCTCACTTCATTTTTGCAGACAGAGCTGTTGAATACTGTTTTCCTCAGTGCTGCCAGCACAAATACCAAAGGGCATTCAGGTTAGCAGGCAATCTGTAAAGTTAGCAGGCAATCTGTAAAGTTAGCAAGTAGACCAGCTGGATTACTCATAACAGTATGTTCCACTATAAGAATGCAAGTTTTTTAAACTAAGATATAATAGAAAGAACAGAATGAAGAATAGAAGAAGTGGACATTTTGAGACCTCTGCAGATTAAGACAAAAAGAAAAGAGAGGAAAACATCTAAAATTGTATGCTTCCAAGCATTAACTATGGGGTTGAATAGCATTTGAAAAGCCATTTTTTGGTACTAAGAGTTTCCACTTGTACAATATTACCATTTTATTTTATGAAAAGCTATTCTGGGAACTCGTGACAGAATGTATTCAGTAAGAGTCAGAGTATCATCATGCCGTTACAGTTGCATCTCAGTTGAAAACCTAGTAAACAACTTCACAAAAAAATTTCCACAAAACATCTAACTGTTAATAAAACCCAAAGAATCTCACCAACATAAGATTTAAGCTTGCTGTCTCCATCCAGATTACAGCATTAAAGGATTCTCAAAATACATCCAGAATCGCAAATACAGAAGGTATAAGCAACAACAGCAACATTTCATTTACTTTGTGAATGAAGATTCAAAATATTCAGACAAGATGCATTCATGTTTTGTTTTATGGATATTGTACACACCACAGGAAGATCTATCAAATATAGCAGAGTTTTCTATCTTCTTTTGAGTGATTGAGGTCTAGTGAACAGAAACAGTAATATTCTCAGTTTAACCACTAAGCCTACTCCTAGAAGCAATTGAACTTTAACAACCACATCCATCTCAGCCACAAGACTCAACTACTAATACTTTCACCTACCTATTATTAAAGACAAGATAAAAAAGTCTTAATGGGAAAATCATCCCTGCGCAATGTTTAGACAGATACAGTTTGCACAGCTCTGTGTTAAAAGTTCAAGGTACTTACACACCTTTCTACTGACTGGACAAAAGGGAATAGGTTCAAATGTAGAGAATAAATGTATATTGCAGGTCTACCCACAAAGATCTTTAAATGCAACCACTATTCTGTATTATCATACCTAAAATACTTAAAGAGGACCCAGTGCCCATAGCTATTTCCAGCATCTACTGCCAGCTTCAGAAGGAAAATAATTTTGAGGTGTTCCAATTTTGAAAGATCAGAACTGAACTGGATGCAAAATTCTGAGTAGGCCTGAAATTCTGTATTTACAAAATGTTTAAGTATAATAACTTGTATTTTATTTGAAATAAGCACAACTAAGAAAGACTGATTTACCTTAAGCTTGTATGTGCGTCTTGCTTGGCTTATATTAGACAAATACTTGCCATGAACTCTACCGTGCAGAATCTGCCATTGCCACGCCTGCAAACCAAAGAGTAAAAATATGCTCAATTATTTTTATCTTTATTTTGTAACAGGTACACGGTCAAATCCTTTGCAGAAGTAAATGGATAGAAGTCTCAAATTACACTAATTTACTTCTGCAAAGAATTGAGGTCACTTCTCCTTTATAACAAAAGAATACTGATTCAAATCACTTTCAACAGCACGTAATTTTCATTAACACTTGAAGAGATTTAATATTGGGTGTGTAGGGCTGGAGCTTTAAAAAATATTTCATACTATTTCTTCATCAGAGGCAAATGCTGGCGTTGCTGTGGGAACATCAACTTAGGAATGTCCTGGCTTTTGTTCAAAAACCCAAATTTAATAAAATCTACCCATTTCACTGCAAAACAGTTCTTACTGAGCTTCTACTCCAGCTCTGAAGGTTTCCAATTTGTCATCATTTGTATACATATAATTCAATTTCTTCAGTATCTTTATACAGTATCTGAAGCATACAAACAACTGTAAATAATAAAGAAAAAACAAAATAATTGGCATTAATTTACAATCTACTGAAAACATGCATGCATAAACACATGCAGCACCTTGAAACATTATTTGTGCCTGAATATCATGATGTCACACTTCAGATGAACTTTTCCCTGTCTGAAGAAGCTTTCGTTCTTAGGAACATCTAAAGACAAGCAATAGAATCTTCTTCCTACTGCTATCAGTGCGCTTTTACTCCACAAACTACCCTCATGGCCCGTTCTGTGACCCTGAAACACCCTCTCCAGACTGTGATTGTTGCTCACTGACTCTTGGGCCAGTGCAGCTTCGCTTGCTACTTTCTCTTCCCAAGGCCTCAGAAACCCTTCCTGCTGTACAAGGCTGGATCCCCAAACTGATCTTTCAGCTGGGTGTGGGGAGAAGGCTCAAGAGTGTCAGTGCTTGCTTGAAGTCTTATGCACGTATTTTCAGATGTTCTTCTCTTACACACTTATCCATCAGTTCTTTCCATTCACTTTTCCTGGAAGGCACAGTATAACATCAGCTGGTTTCCACTGCTAGCAGGAAAAGAGTCCAGAAACTTTATGGCAAAAACAAGTGCTATAAATACAGGTTTGGCTGCATGAGGACCCAAAATGCACATAAAATTCTCGTATATCTATCTTGCTGGCTTCTCATGGTTGCTATACCTTGTACGTAGATTCTGGAGCCCTGAATCAAAACTTTACGTGGGACAATCTATGTGGCACATTATTTTCTCTCTGTTCTCACTTCAGAAAAGCTCACTAATTTCTTCCCAAATGAACAGCAAGCTTCTCTGTACAGCAGCAGCAAACACAGTGTGTGTAAAATACTGCACTCATAGAGAAGTATGTTAAGACAACATTTAGTACTTCCCTCTCTAGAACCAAATTACATGTGCCACAGCAGGTAACACATGCAAACAATTCTCACTTAATTTTTTCGGGTTATATTACTTAGAGGACTGGGTACAGCTCTCCATAAACATTAGATAGAAAAGGGGAGGAAATACAAAGAAAGAGATTGAGATATTCCTACTGTAGATCCAGTTTAAGCTGATGCTCTTGCCAAAGAAATAGTGCACAACTCTTTCCTTGCCAGCTATCCATCCCCAGCACTGTATAACAAGCCTGAGAAAGGAAATGGTCAAAGTATAATCACAGCTACCAACAAGAGGAAATTAATAGTTTTAATCCAGACATGCTCCCAGATTCAATTCACCACACAACCACACAAATGCTCTTGGTGGCACAAAAGAAAGGAAAAACACATGAAAGATGGCACGAGACTCTTTCAGAGCAATACTGCCATATGCTCATTTAAATTACTCATGGAACTAGATCATCACTTTAGGTGCCAAATTTCACATCATTAATTCTCCACTGATTAATTCTTTTTAAAGCCCTCAAGTTATAAACAAGGCTTCCACTGCTTCTATTAAAAAACCACTAGTAAGAAGCATATACATGTTCTTCCATATAATCACCTTTACTGTCCCAATTTATCAGTGGACTGCATTCGACATTTAAAGACTTGTCATTCCCTATCCTTGCTAAACTATATGATTCAACTTTTCAAATTTGCAAGTGTTTTCCAACTTTCATTTATTCTTCCTGGAGTTTAATACCCTTGAGGGGAAGCCGTATGAGGAGTGGCTGAGGTCACTCGGTCTGTTCAGCCTGGAGAAGAGGACACTGAAGGGAGGCCTCATTGCAGTTACAACTTCCTCATTAGGGGAAGAGGAGGGGCAGGCACTGATCTCTTCTCTGTGGTCACCAGTGGCAGGACCCAAGGGAATGGCCTGAAGTTGTGTCAGGGGAGGTTTAGGTTGGATATTAGAAAAAGGTTCTTCATCCAGAGGGTGGCTGGGTGGTGGAACAGGCTCCCCAGGGAAGAGGTCACAGCACCAAGCCTGACAGAGTTCAAAGAAGTATTTGGACAATACTCTTGGGAACATGGTGTGACCCTTGGGGATGGTCCTGTGCAGGGCTAAGAGTTGGACTCAAAGATCCTTGTGGGTCCCTTCCAATTTGGCACATTCTGTAATTCTGTGATATCTAATTCCTTTTCAACAGCAGATATAAGTTTCATTAATTTCAAACGAACTTAATTCTGAATTCCTGTGATCTTCTCACATGTCCATTCTTAACCTAACTTTATCCTTCAACTGCATGATTGCAATGGTAAAAAAAAAAAAATTATTTTTGTAAAAAATAAAATAGGCCAAGAAGAAAATAAAAGTTGACCCCTACCTGTGGAATTTCAGTACTTTCAAAGTACATCAGACAAAAGGTAATTTTTCATTTGTCTCCAATCCTGATTAAACCTTTTCTGCAAACAGGGTAACACAGCCAACCTAAAATGGATTACCTTAAACTCAAAGTATATATGGCAAATAAGATTTCCTGTCTTGACAGCTTAGCTCTGAACAATGTCACATTCTTACATATTGCCTTTAGGAAGACTCTTAAAAAGTTGTAAGATTTAAATTCCCTAGTGCCATTCTACAGCCTATCTTTCATCTACTCAATGCCCTTGGTGCACATACATTTATTCAGTGTTCTACCCATTTATCATGACATCTTTCAGAGAGTGAACACAGAGTATTTTTAAAAAATGCAACAGTGTACTTCCAAGAGGCCTTTGAGACTGCCTAATCATATTCCGGCTGCAAAACTACAGGGAAAGGTAAGTATGCTACAAAAAACCACTTGAAAGTAGAGGAATCATGAAACCCCAACCACTGGCCTCAAACAGTACCAAGAGTTTCCTTTAACTGGTAACTCATATAAATGAAAGGATGTCAACTAGGGGGTCAAGAAGCTGAGTTATGGGAAGAAAAGCAGGTGGAGGGCTGAATTCTGGCAGAGGATGCCAGACTTAAAAAAATATTAGGACACTTAAGACAACAACTTTAACATCCCAGAGACTGCATATTCACAAAGAACTCCATAGGTTTTCCAGATGAAGATGGAACAACTATCGCAGTGCACTCCCATGAAACAAAGAATGATCAAAAAACAGCCACACAACAAAGTCACTTGAAGCAGTTCAAGAAGATAACCCTCAGTCGCAGGTCCCTGCCTGCAGACATCAGTGTAATCCAGACATTGCCAGGCAGCTGAGATCCACCAATCTGCCACTAAAATTTGCTTCTACCAAATGCAAGACACAATGCTTTTTCAGGAGGAAATACTACTGATTGCAGTGTCTTCAGTGTATGAACAAAAAATAATTCAGACTGAGTTTATGGAACATGGTCCCCAAGAATGATTTTAGCAAGATGCTGCCTTCTATTTCATAACTGAAGCAATGTTTTCCACACTCAAATTCCAGAACCAAAAGGCCTGATGCCTATTTGCACAGACATTCAAAAGGCAACAGAAATTGTAACTGGACAGTATTCCCTACAATACAGAAAAAACACCCTATAAACTACTTCACTCTTCCTCCCTCTCAAAAAAATTATTGCCAATGTTAATGGGATATCCAGTTGCTGCCACTATTTTGAGCACCCTTCCACTACTCAAAGAACATTTCACTACAGTGACAGCAGCTAACAGACTTTCTACACTACTTGTTCATCTGATCTACTACTGGAAAAAGCAATTGTGAATAGTCATCCCAATGTGTGCAGAGCCTTAATACAAAGTTTATGCAAGCAGACAGTCAGGGAAGTCTTAGCTACAAGCTTCCAGTTCTTCCTAACAAGGTATTTCCTACAAGCCCCATCCCTCAACACCGACTCCTGATTCCAAACTAGGCAGGCCAGGGTCTAGCTCCTCATTAATCCCCACTGCTCATAACAAGCAAAGACACCACTCAGATCTTCCAGCACAGGATCTAGCTTTCATTAATCTTCAAGGCAGACAGTGACAACAGACCTTTTATGGAAAGATAGAGGCCTTGGCTAATCACACTCCAAAGCAGGAAGGGAGATTAAAATCCTCATCCCAGAAGACAGCAGCTCTTTTGGAGGTTAAATTTGTATTTTTCTGATGCCACTGCCACTCACTACAGACTGTCCCTGAAAGATGACTGCCTTCCCTCCTCCACTCCCCAGTCCCTAGACTCCCAAATTTGGATGAACTGCATTTTACAAAAAAAAACATCTCCAAACAGATCACCTTTCACTTGGAATGTCAGTCCTCCCCAGAGACACAGAGACAGACAGACGGAAGTAACAGAGACTGTAAGCCCTGGCTCTCAGTTCTGCTCAGCAAATGCCCACCAGGCCAGCCACACTGCCTAGTTATCCAGTGTGCTGCTGCTGGACAAATATAGAAAGCAGAAAGTGGAACAACCGTTTCAGCAGAAGAGATTCTGCTCAGCTCTCCGAGAGGGAGGAGCAGGGAGCTGAACCAGCCAAACTGCTTTACCCATACATGGTCTCTGAAAGAGACCATGGCTAAGACAAGTTCCTTTACACACGCACACCCTCATTCACTGTCACACTCTGCAAGAAGAAAAAGAATTAAAGTGTGCAAACTTAAAGGAGTTACTGTTTCGAAATGAGTTCCAACCCCGTTTTGCTTTATTCACCAACGGAATCTGGGCAGCAACAAGACACAAGACAAAAATCTCTGTTCCTGGGAATCCCCACATGCACCAGCATTTCAGGAACTACTGAACTGGCAAAGTCTTCCTTGTTGCTTTTGGACACATACATCAACATATTAAGTTCTTGGTTTGACCTTCTCCCCACCCCAGCCCAAACTGAATTACAGCAATCTTTTTAATCCCTTCTCCCTTCTTAAGTATTGTCCTAAACCAGCAAGCATGACCTTTCTCATTGGTTGATACTAATTGCTATGGTGACCTGCCATATCACGTCTGCTTTCCCAGTAGGCCTTTTTGCCAGTGTTTAACACAAACTAAAACTTTTTCTATGCATTCTTAAAAACAGAAGCAATCCACTTCCATGCAGCATCCCCTTCTTTCTCCACCCAGTCCATCCCTTTATGATGTGGCATGGAAAGAGCAAATTAAGTCTAACTGAAAACCCAAACCTTCACGTATTCAAAGAAAAAATACAATAAGTGGCATAGCCTGTGGGTTTTTTTTAGTACAGAAATATGACAGTCTGCAAACTCAAAAGCAGTTTTATTTATATAAAAACTCCAAACTTTTCCGTGAGAGTTTATTACCTCATGCCGCTGCCTATTTCTTCTACTTGGTGTATCCCACATTTATGTGGTGATACAAAAGTACCTTACAGAAGTTACCAGATAAGTTGTCATACAAATAGCTGGAAGCTGCAACTTTCAGCTATATCAGGAATGTAGTAGCCAATTCAGAACTCAGGAAAGTACAGTAGTCAGGTAGGTTCTGTTAATGTAACTTACAAGTAGATATAAAAGTATTGGTACTTAACAATCCTGATATTTTTTCAAATTTATCATCACCATGAGAAAATGGTTTAGGCTTCCAGAATACTCTGAATTAGCTCTACACCTAAGCATAGCCTAAATTATTTTCCTCATGAAAATATTCCTTATGAAATGCCTATTAAGCGTAGTCTTCAATTAAACGAAAAAAGACTTAAACACAAAGAAACTATAAAGCAAATTCTGCATCAGAGAATTCGTGTCATAGCAGCTTCCACACTGTGAAGTACAGACAGTACCACCTACAGCCAGTCTCTGATAGTGATCAAATTCTGGCCATGAATGCACAATTCAAAATGTGACATGGGCGGCTTTACTCCATAAATATCAGAATATCCTCACTTAACTTTTCCTAAGTTGCCAAATCATATAATCACAGATTTCTGAGCAGTCAAAACTGCTTTAGAGAAGTAAATAAACAACGCTTTTTTTCCTCCCAAGGATTTTGCATATTGGTAATTTTTAATAGTATCACTGTGCAAAGAATCTTCACTGTTTCACTCAAGACTCATGCTACACATTGTACAGTTATAAACTAGTGACAGGCAAGTCAAGAAAAAAAAACTAAAGAAATACAGTTCTTCATTAAGTTGACCTGTCATCCAGATACATGTTTTTTAATTTATTAGTTTAAATGGAGAAGAGGAATTTTTTTCAAAGCAAATAACAAGGAAGCACAGGTAAGTTGGCAAAAAGACTTTAAAATGGTGCTCTGCTTAGGAATATGAAACTATAAATAAGAGAAGAATTACTTTTACACTGTGCTGTGCCTACATGAAATGCAAAACCTAGATGTGACATTCAAAATACATTCTCTCTTTCTGGAAGACCAATATTTCATTGCCTTCTGAAGAATCATTTATCAAAGCTCTATCTTGTAAGATTTTGCAGAGATAATAAGATGCATGGTATCCGTCCTGTGAATCTTTATATATATTAAGAAAGATGCTATTGTTTTTGTATGTAGACTAGGACATAGTCTGCTAAATACTTCATTCAAATTACAAGCTTCATAAATAACTAGCTCCTCTGCCCTGGAAAAAACAGGCACGAATATTTCCTTTTCAACAGAGTCTAAAAGATTTGTGGATAGTGCGCCTATGTTGGAATATAAAAATAAATATAAATTAAATATAAACTGCATAGTTTGAGGCAAAACTAGAAGGCAATATTCATGGGTACAGTGAAAGCCTGAATTTGAACTGATAAGATGCTTGAAGAACAAGTTTTATTTTGACATGTGAAATACTGAAATCTAGTGGATAACAGCTACATTATTTTTGTGAAAGGTGAAATATGAAACAGCCTGCAGACAGAAGTGAAAGCTACCAGAAAGAACAGTTCTGATGGTGGTGAAAAAAAGAAGCCAAGGTCCCAAAAAACTCACGTTTTTAATTTTTAAAGTAAAAACAATGTAAGACATCCACCTAAGTTATTATATGAATCAGAAGAGTATTCAGTCCTAAGAGAATACAGAGCATGCAAGCATTAAAAAAAAACCTGTCAGTGACGGAAAGCCTGCCAGATACCACACCAGCATGACACCAGGTACTCAACAAACACTCATCCTCTTATTCACATGCTCATTGAAGATCTCCTTGAGGTGTGCTGCTGAAAAGGACGAAGAATGCAAAGTGCCTGCTCATTTGCATAGATTTCAGCAATACTCTAGCCAGTTATTCCAAGTTATATTTACCAGTAATTTCGTAGAACCAATGTAAAATTTCCAGAGAGATACGATTTTAAACCCAGTTTATGTAATCTCAAATCTACCTGGAACTTTATGACCACGAGCCAAGCCATTACATCAGTTATAAACCTACTCTAACCAGTAGAGACTCATTATCAAAACTTGCAGTTTTGTCAGTTTGCCACTAATACTCTGCCTTGAACAAGGCAGCCAGTAAGCCAGCACATCTGTTCTAAAATCAAAACAAAAACCAGACTATGATACACTAAATATACTGAATAAGGACAGGTAATACACACACACGGGACAGGCAAGACAGCTTGTGGATGAGGATTCCACATCTGGCAGAAGACTAACTTACATATATCTCCAGGAAAAAGTGCATCATCTAAATTGAAATTCTTCATTAAGATTTGAAAATTACTGAAGACTTCTGTTCATCTATCTAGTTGCTCACTGTTTATCCCAAATTCAGGTAGCAACAATGCCTTTTCTTTCAAAATGCACACAGCTAAGAGAGCTGGAAGTTTCAAGCTACTCAGGATGTCAGAAAGAAGATTTCCTTTCCCTGGGATGATGACTGCTGCACTATATTGCTGTCAAACAAACAAGCCTGCTCTGTCTATCACAGTTCAGACTTGTGAGCTACTCCTCCCTATAGCAAAGCATTTGCAGACTAATTAGCACTGCAGCTTTAAAGTAGTTTACATTTTCTCCCTTGCTTTACCTAAATTTCCTGCTTTGACATAATATACATTTTAGCTTTGTATGTTTGATTTAGGTGCAAACAAGATGTTCAGTTGATGTCTGGGAAATCTGCTATTGAAAATGTGAATGCTAAAGCTCTCTCTCTGTTATGTCCCAAAGTGTCTTGCCAACAGCAGAAAAATGTGTTTTTTCATATAACACAACCATCTCTAATGACTGAGAAAGAGCAATAAAACTACTGGTTACTTTTTTCAGTTGAGATAATCTCTCCTGCCTCAAGAATTTTTGTAATAGGATCACAACTCAAGATTCTGTGCTGTGATACTTCAAGAGGAATACTCATTAGAGGCCCTAGATAACTTTTCTCAATTTACAGCTCCCCTTCTAATCAACTCTGAAGTATTTTAGTCTGCTTTGATTTATTCTGTTTGTTTCTCTCCTGCCAAATACCTGATCAATGGATAAAAAAGATACTTTCTTCCCTGAAGGCAGTTACCAAGGCAGTGAATAACTCTGCTTCTTGAAGGGTATGAAGCAATACTGAACATGCCCAGGTGGAAATAAAACATTTAAGACATTTGTGGCAAGACTGAAAAATAAGAATATAGACATGTGTATCTGAGTCTGCTGGACTATTGCCACTGTTCTAGTAACCAGACTCACACTATGACTTGGAAAACTGAACTACCTCATGGACATACTGCTGAACAGTCTCCAGTTCAACAACCAGAACAGTGGGTTCTTAGATCCCAGAGTTAGAGACTAATAAACAGGAAATCTCAAAAACATCACTTCCCACCCACTAAAAAATTAGAATGGGCACTCTGAACAGATTTCTGGCAGATGACTCAGCAACTGATAGTCAATAACCATATTTCAGAAAAACATGCAAGAAATAGGGAGGAATCTGATCATGACAAAGTTTCTTACTAAGTTCAATTAAACCCTGGATTAAAGGTGGAATGTTACTTAATGTGAATCTAAGAACCACTTCTACCTTTTATGAAATTTAAGGAATTCAGCATATTGTTAGCAGTAATTTCAGAAGAATATCTGCACAATATTATAAATATTTCTCATATATTAATACTTCTCTTATGTCAAAGCACCATACTTTCAACTAATGATTCTTCAATTGATGTAAACGTTACTTGCAAGTTATGAATTTATTATTATTGAGAAAGACAATTATGTGTATCTATGGTACTGTCACCTTTCTTGCTCTCCTGTTTAGAGAAACAGTACGAAGCAGCATGTTTTCAGAATGCCTACTCGTAGCAAAAGAAACAAAAGTCAAAGACACCTTCCCCTTACCACATAATCTTCCAAGTGCATCAAATTTTGAAGGACTAGCAAAAACATGGACACAGTAGTAAAAGTACTAGTATACTCATGAAGTTCTTTACCCTATCTCCCATTGTGAAAAATTGGTAAGTTCTTACTATTGCAAGCCATTTATTTTCAAAACAAAACTAACTAATGCAAAAATCTTTATGTTTTAGTGTTCATGATTTTAGGACAGTCACTTTTCAGTCATCTACTTTTCTACACATGCTGTGTTCCTACTTTCTTTTGCCTGTAAACAGAATTTCCTACACCCGCATCAACTATTTTTTTCATATTAAAAAATTAAAAGGCAGATACAAAAGGGCAAGAATGTAACTAAGCAGGTGGGATCTGGGACTGTTTTTGCCTAATGTAACATTAGAGACTTTGACAGGGAAAGGAAAGATGCAGATGTCCAGGAGTGATCGTTCAGAAAGGGTGAGCAGACTTCACAAAGCACACACTTTCCCAGCATACATATCAACAATAATTTTGTGAGCACAGGCTGAAAGAGGATGGTAAGCACCTTAAGAAAAAATAATTCTTGACATCACTGTATTTTAAAATCCTAATTCCCTATTTAGGAATTTTACAGGTATACATATCTGCACTCATGTTCCTGAGCTATGCTTCTGCCCTGAGGGCTCTCCAGCAGCAGGAATGCAACTCAACATATTAAGCTGCCGGATGTAAGCTGTACCCACCGGAGCGTTTCCTATCTCAGTCCAAAGACGAATGTATTAATTTTAAACATCTGCCATAGCAGCAGTCTTTCCAACGCTGCTTTTTAAATATTTGGGTCCAGACATAACTCCAGGAAGATACAGTATCTCACATTACGCAGCGATCCCAAGAACACAGCTGAGGGTAATGAAAAAAAGAATAAAAATACGATAGGTTTATTATGACTACGCAATGCCAAGTCAGTGCAGTAAAACCTATTAGATGAACTAACCTAGAGAAAAACCACAGACAAGACAGCAAAAGAGACCAGGAGATAATTTAGCAATTTTTAGTGATCACTGGTACAAAGAGTAAGACTGGAAGGACAGACATACACAAAAAATGAAATAAAAACAGAAATTCAAGATCCTCAGAAAGACCAAGCTCTTGTAAGCCAGAAGCAAAGTCTACTTCAAGAAATAAATCCCTGCCAAATACTTTTCTAAATCAAGCGAACTCATGGTGAAACACAACCAACGACTACACTCGAGCAGCACAAACAAGAAAGCTGCAACATTTGAAAAACGTTTCCCGACAACTTCCGGTAGAAGAGAATGGCTGTGCCTTAAAGGTGAAAATGGGCCACAATTCCTCAGGAATTTAGAGCGGTGAAGGTTCCACACTTATTAGAATACTGCCTCTCAACTTCCTATTCATACAGTGTCCTAAAACCGCATACTGTTAACAGCCTTTGTTGCTTCTTCGTCCATTTACCATCTATTTTACGCTCCGTCTGTCCTGGTTTTTGTATTCCTCTTCCTATTTGATTCCAGTGGTGTCTGTCACGCCTTCTCACACTTGAGACTGCAATTCCTCACACTGTGCTGAACTCTAATTTCCCTGCTCATGCTTCTCGTGTGCGCGACTCACCTCCAGTCCCTGAACACCAGCACACGTTTCACAGCTCCGTGGGACAGACCCCACCGCGCCGACAATACGCAACCGCACCCCACGTTCCTGCGATAAGCGCCCGGGGCGCCCAGCCCGGAGGCCCCACGGCGGCCGAGCCCGGGGAGCCGCTCCCCC
>WEIV01019865.1:84698-102104 GCA_013390005.1 Calyptomena viridis
GGGGAGCTCCTCCGCGGAGACGCGCCGTAAGTGCGGGGCCGGTTTGTTGGCGGGGGGCGGTGGGGAGCCCGAGGCTGCGGTGAGGCCCTGGGCCGCTGTCAGCCACCGGCTCCGCGGGAGGGGAACCCCACTGCCTCAGGGGCGTTCCTGGGCCATGGAACTGCTTTGGGGAACGTGTCGGGAAAGGGTTGGGGCTTGTCACGCGTAAACTTGAATTTTGCGCAGAAAATGGGAGAACTGACTTCTTCCTCTGGATTCCCGTCTGCATCGCCTCTCGTGGGCCCGCTTGTTCTTTCTGTGCAAAGTAGTGCCTGGGCAACAGCTTCGCATCCCCTCATTGCCCTGAATCTTAGGCGTTTGTAATCATAACGACAACGGAAAGCCAAACAACAACGTGTTATCTGTGTTTTGTTTATGAGGAGGTTGCTTAGACAGTGTCAGATCCAGCATAACCAGAAAACAAGATTCTTTTTAGGTCCAGGTTGAATGGCACAGTTAAAGTTCAGATTGTCATTTCTGCCTGCCTCTTCTTCATCTTGTTATATGCTTCTGTGTTGTCTTGTTGGACTGTTCCTGCTATGTTTAGAGTTAAAAAAAAAATTCTGCCTAGCATTGACAAATTCAGTTCCTTATCAAACTGTCTAGTTCTACAATCTTTGTAGTACAAGTATGTTGCTATAGTCTAGTCTCTGACAGACAGATAGACTAGCAAAAGGGATTTTTAAGTCAGGGATGAGAGTTGCTACTCTTCTTTCTGTAGCTTTCTGTATTCCCTGTTATAACCTTGAAAATTTTATTTTTCTCTTTAGCTACTGTCAGACCAAAAAATGAAGTAGAGCAGAAGCAGCTATGTGCTTTTGGGGAGTATGTGGCTGAGATTATGCCCAAGTATATCCAGCAAGTACAGGTAGGGGCTGTTTGGAAATCGTTCTTGTGGCAGGACATGACCCAGTGAACACATCACTTGTTTATTAGTTGTTTCCAGAAGTTTTTCAGGGGAAGAAAAATGGTCAGAATTGTGTGAAAACTACTGCTGTTGTTAAACACCTTGATTTGATGTAATTTTGTATGTGCTCTACCTCTTTGAGTGTTCTGCTGGAATCAGCATACTGTTCAGTCCTGTTGGTGTTTGTACTCCTGCCCTTCCTACCCACTGTTCTGTTTTCATCAGGTGACCTGTTTCAATGAGCTGGAACTTTTGATCCATCCGGATGGGATCATTCCAGTTCTGACCTTCCTTCGTGATCACACCAATGCCCAGTTCAAGTCCTTGGCTGACTTGACTGCTGTTGATGTCCCATCTCGGCAGTATCGCTTTGAGGTAAGAACCACTCAGAACTGTGCAGAACCTGGAGGGTTTCACAAATGCTGGTTGCAGCTCTGATCGCTTTTTTTGGTTTCTGACAGGAGAAAATCCACTCTGAAATGCTGGGTTTTGTTTAATCTGTTGATCATGGAAATGGTAGCAGACAATTTTCCGCTTTTAAAAAACAACAAACAAACAAACAAAACCCCCATGTTTAGTTGTTTCAAAAACATTTCCTTAAAGTCAGGGCCAAAAAGGGAGATGAGGTGGATTTTCAGAATGCTCTCAAAAGATTGTGAGCACTGAACTTTCACTGACTTTCAGGGGATACCAGAGATTTGGTTCCTACAAATGCTTTTGAATATGCAGAAAAACTGCAGCTGCAAATAGAAAAAGAAAAGGTACAGCTTTGGTGAAGCCACAGACTCAGCATATTGTCTTCTCACCTACTACGAGAAAGCTTTGTCCACAGTATTGTTGCAAAGATGTTATTGCAGTTTCACTTAGATCTGTAAAAGACACTGGCAGAAAATACCTACAGCTCATACGATGTAAGAGACTGACTGTGGTGTAGGCAGCCTTATAGAGAAAGAGATTTCTGTCTTCCCTTGTCTAGTGTGGGCAGACTGTCTTTTATGGAGAAGTGAACTGGTAGAATTTTAGTTCCCAGCAAGTTAACAGGGATGATGAAAAGTAGCTGATTTATTTTCCTCTTTTGGTTTACCTTATCTATCACTCTGCAAGGTGAAGCAGGGTTACCTTATCTATTAGTTAATCAGATGTCTGTTGTTTTCATATATAGCTCCTTCTTGCTTTGCTAATAACATCCTTGATTTTTAGTAACACAATTCATGGTTATGCAAGAATCTTGAGAGTTGTAGAGAGAGTTTCTTTAACTGAAAGGCCTCCAGTCTCTGAAGAAGCTGAAGATCTTTAATATTTTTCTTCCAAAAATCGAGGTAGTAGATTCATAGAAGTCATGGAAATATAGACTTTAATGAATTCACTTTTTCTTGTCACTGAGGTAGTATCTACAAAATTTCTTACAAAGTTTTGGGATTTTATTTTTCAGCCTGCTTGTAGTATGTATTTCTTCTTCAGAGAAGATAGTAATCTTATAAGCAAACTATTTATTAGTACTTCCATCAGCAGAAAAGTTAGAAATACTCCCTGGTATCCAACTTCTTTGCTGAAAATTAAGTGTATTTCTTCTTCTCTTTCTCCCACTGATAGTAATTGCAATAGTAATTGATAGCCATTTTCTTTGGGACAGACTCTTGTTAAGTGTTTCCATCCCTTCAGTATTCTCTAAGATTTAGTATCCTTCTTTACTTCAGCTCTTCTTCATCAGTTGTGTTCTCTAAATCTCACATAATTTTTGTTACGCTTCTAAGGACCAAAGTGATAAACTCTTGGAACTTCACTTGTAATAGTGTCTTTTAGTGGCCGGCTCTGAAGTGCGGAATGTGATTCTGCTCATAAAGAATATTTGAAATAGTCTTTGTGTGGCTTTGCTTGGCCATTGCTGTAATGCCAAGATGCACAAGACCGATGCTGCCTTTTATTCTGCTTCAGATTGTGTACAATCTCCTGTCCCTGCGGTTCAACAGTCGGATCCGGGTGAAGACGTATACGGATGAGCTGACACCCGTGGACTCGGCAGTGTCTGTGCACAAGGCAGCAAACTGGTATGAAAGAGAGGTGAGTGCTGCTGTGCTTGGGAACAGAGTCTTTGTGGAGAGAGGCTGTATTTTCCTGATTCAGCTTATTTCCCAGGGCCCTCAGGAAAAAAAGAAGTCTTTCCTTGGCTGCCTTTTCAGAGTAGGAGATAAAAGTGTGTTTGATTTCCTTTTGAGTAAATTCCTACATCAGTTTTGCTGGCACTATACAAAGCCAGGCACGTAACTGAAATTTTATGGACATACTACATGCTGTGGTTTTGTTTGTTTGTTTTCCAAATAAAATTCAACTTATTTGGCTCCCTTTCATTTAGGTTTGGGACATGTATGGTGTTTTCTTTGCCAACCACCCTGACCTAAGGCGGATCCTGACAGACTATGGGTTTGAGGGCCATCCATTCCGGAAGGACTTCCCACTCTCTGGTTATGTGGAGGTAGGAAATTCAGTCATGTTGACAGTCATCAAGTCTCTCCAATACTCTCATCTGAGTTTCAGTACAGAAATGTGACTACTTTACAGCCATTTGTCCAAAAGGCACTAAGGATGTTTCACTTGTCTGTATTTCAGATCTCCTGCACAGAAATTTGAAGTATCACACCAAGTATTATCCATAGTAAGGCAGCCTAAGGCCAAAAGAGCAAATGTTATGTGCCATGTACCAGGATATTTTTCAGGCAGAGAAAAGTGCCTGAAATGTTTGTAGCATGTTTTCTAGAAAATTAAAGTTTCCACTGCAAAACTGGACATTTCTAGATGGATAAAGGACTGAACCATTCTTAATTCAGTTGGAACTTCATTTTTTGTAGGCCCAGATTATAAAACTCAAGTTAAACTGACTCTTACCATTTGTCATTTACCTCTCTATGTCAAGCCACATCTGAAATGAGTGTATTTGGTATCTCTCTAGTTTCAAATGATTGCCTTGCAGAATTTTGAGCAGTTTTAAGACTGCATTGAGTCTCAGGAGGAAACAGTGATGTTCTGCAAGCAACAGACTTTTTTAGGAAACATAGAAATAAGAGCCAATCCTGAAAGTGAGGACCAGGCAGCATCTCCTGAGATCTGGACTGGCACAGTGAGGACAAAGCAAGCTAGTCAGAAGAATCTGGTGCTCACCTGCATTTCATCCTGTTTGTCTCTTTTTCCCCATGTTCTGAGTGTTATGCTAAAAATTAGAACAACTAAAGATTCATGAGTTTAGTCCCCTTTTATGCCAGGGCCAGGATGGGCCGCCTTATTTCAGTGACTCAGGAGAAATTCCTTTGTCATATGACAAACTAAGTGTTACTCCATGTGAACTTTGTGTGGACTGTTAGGCTGGGCACTCCTAATTCAGGGTCGTTAGTCGTGACATCTGAGGTGCATGGTAGCAAACAGGAAGGTTTTCCTGAAGAGTCCAGAGATCTTGGTAGCACGTGGAGGGCTCTTGTTTAGTAACGAGGAGAACTGAACCTGTGGCAAAGGCCTGTGGACTATCCATGGTGTAGGAAGTAGGATTGTCTGCACTGGAGGGTGGTCTGAGTCGTGACTGTGTACAGCTAATAGCAGAGATGCTGTTGGGACTGGGTGAGAATGACTGGCCTGTGTCTTTTGCACTGTTCTAGGTGCGGTATGATGATGAAGTGAAACGTGTAGTGGCAGAGCCTGTGGAGCTATCTCAAGAATTTCGCAAGTTTGATCTGAATAGTCCATGGGAGGCATTTCCTGCCTATCGTGCAGCTCCAGAACCCCTGAAAATAGAAGCAGGAGCCAAGAAAGAAGACGCAAAATAGCAGCAGAATGGAACAGATGCTTGGCACCATCCTCTCTGTTCTAACATAGTATTTATAATAATAAAAATTGATATACTTGCCTGTTGTGATCTCATGAGTAACTTTTTCAAACTAGATGAAAAGGACAAGGTGAGGGAATGCTTATTTACAATCCTGATAATTCAACTATTAGACATTATCTGGTGCTTTTAGGTGTAAAATACTGGCTTTGTCTTTTTGGTTTGCAAATTGAATGGAGTCCAGGCATTTGTGTATCTAAGGTGTTTTGTATACACTACTGGTGCTAGCAGTACCTGCAGGCATAAGTCATAACCTGAGCACTCACTAGGAGACTGTACTAAAGCAGCTGTGGAGCTTAGGCAGTGGGACAGCAGTATCTTAGCTCCAGGATTGGTGTTGGGATTACGGTAATAATACAGCAAACAGGCAAAGGTTTCATAAATGATTCTAATACAGTTCTTACTAGGCCAACACAAATGTACCTGGATCCAAACCAAAACAATTATGGAAATCTCTGTATGGTTTCCATGGGAATTAGACCAGTGCCTTTTCTCCCAACAGGAGCTGCAAGTAATCTCTGATGTGACACTCCATCAAGCAGTCTACTTTCTCCAGCGTCTTCAGACTGTTTTTTTCTACAGCCAAAAACACCTCGCTCTTGTTTCATAGACAAGAGTCTATGGGGTTTTTTCACTATTCCAATTATTTTGAGCTCTGTCATATAATAGCATTACCATTTTCTTCGCTCGCCCCAGCATTGTAAGCATAGGCTGCTTAAATATTTTTTTTTAATTTTGTTTCGTGCTGCTGTGGCCAGCAGTGTTTGGGATGTGACTCAGCAGTTCCCTGGTTAAAATTAATAGCATTTGCCACTCACCATAAAAGTTACAGCTCTACATGGGAAGGAGAAGGGAACACAGACTAGCGGAAGCTTGGTGTTTTATACAATTCTTAGCTCCACTTAGGGTCTGCCATCAATTGAGCTGATTAAATAGGAAATGCACTTTTTAATTCTTCCTACAAGATGTTCCACAGCTGCATCTGTTTTTTGTTGCAGTGGCTCTCATAGCATGCTGATGCCTATTGCACAAGACATAAAAGTTCTTGGCACCACTTCTGTTATCATGAAAATTCTTGATAAAGCACATTTCCTCTCTAAATTCTCTTTCATCCCCAGGTTGCTTGAGATGCCATGCCAAGACTTATGGTCTATATATTATAAAAAATACATATTTCCTATTATGATAAGTCAGAAGACTGATGGTGGCTGGAACAGAAGGAAATCTGCCTTTTAAACATAATGTTTGTGCAGAGGGAGAATTTGATTGATGTAACATCAAGAAATGTTAGACACAATGCCCTGTCAAGTTAGACAACATGCAAGGTTTGCTCAAGAAAGTGTGTACTGGAAGTAGCCAGCTCTGTGGGGACAGGCATTGGTTCCAGTAGGTCTTTAATATGTGCAATAGTTGCTAATGGACCCAAATACCTTCTCATTGTCAGCCTGGGAAATCATGAAGATGGCAATTTGTTCACCCAGATGCATTATCCTAGGGCACAAGAGGTTACACAGCTTCACAAAGTACTGTCAGTGTTGGCACTCTACCTCCTCCACTGCTCCTGAGCTCCAGGGGCCCTTTTTCCCTATGGAGCCTGCTCACTCTGGCTTCCTCTGGTGGACACTTGCTTCATGCTGGTCAAGGTATAGTTGTCTTGGTCAAGCACAAAGCTGTCTTCCAAATCCTCTGTCCCTGCTTGTTCTGCACTGCCAGCCTCCACAAGGCTTGTTTGCCTGGGTTGGATTCCTCAAGTGTAGGAGGATGTTGGATGAGATTGAAGTCAGATGTAGCAGACTTACAGACACACTAGAAGAGTGATATTCTGGTACTGCAGGGACAAATAGACTTTAGGCGATGACTCAGAGTCACCATGTGGAGCTTCCTCAGCTGAGTAGGTTTTGCTGGTGTTTTCCAGAACTCTGGCATTTCTCCCTAGAGGCAGGTGAACAGAATTTTCTCCTTGAGGATGTGGCTATAGACAATGTCAATGTCCACCTGCATCATGGCCATGTGGTATAGGCCTTATAATTGATCTTCAGTCAAAATCCAGATGGGCATTTCAGCTGAGCCTAGCACTCCTGCAGAACAGAGCTTATGGGACTGCTGAAGGATAGGCAGGATAGACAGCATGCCACACATTGCACTGCATCCCATGCCATTTTCTTCAAGATGTACAAGGCCTGAGGGGGGTCTGTTGGTGCAGTAGGTGCAGGGGGGTTGGGGCCCTTCCTGTCACTGTTACAGAGCTCATTTCTCCTTCAAGCAGTGAATGCTGCTCATAAACTGAAAGAAAAAGACAAGGAAAGCATCTGCATAAGGACTGGCAGCACCATATCTGGAAAATACTGGTGTAACAGAGATCCTGTCTGGTTATGGTCAGCACTTCAGTTCTGCTTTCCTCAAGGTTTTCTCCCTTCTTTCCCTCAAACGTCACCTTCCCTGGTAGCCATGTATGTCCTTTTTCCTTCCCCTCTTTTCTCAAACTTCTCCTAATCTTCCTCCCTCGAGCAGCTGCCAGACAGACCTAGGCAACTATGACCAAGTTCTGGGTGAGATGATTGAAGCAAGTGATTTCTTGAATTCTATAAGCAGAATTTCCTTTTCAGGAATATGCTATCTCCTTACAGTGCTATTTCAAAGAAACCTCCCTTCCAAAGAGGCTCTTCTGATGCTGTATTAACCACACCTTGTGCCTCAAACAGCATCCAACTAGTTCCTGCAGTTTTTGATCCCCCTTATCTAGATCCCATTTCCCATCTTCCTGCTTCAAGAGGTCGTGGTGAAAAAGATGAAGCCAGTCAAGGTGCCCCTGCATAAAACTGGCTTGTTGTAATGTTTTGAAACTGCTCTGACAAGAGACGGTATGATCAGGGCAGTGCAGAGGGGCAGGGTGGTGCACATTCAGCTGTGAATACCTGCCAAAGACAAAATCCTTTTGGAGGAGCAGATGTCCTGCCAAACATTGCAGTCATACATGTGGGAACTCTATGCAGCTGTTGGAAACTCAGGCTTGTTTCTGTGCAAGTATTGCTGCCGTACAGACAGTTAAGGCATAGGTTTATCACTCTGCAATTGCCTTTCTGTGTGGGATGGTGAGGTCATTCCACAAAATTCCCCTAGCTCAAGGCAGCATTCACACTGATGCTTGTCCCTTGCCTGCCACTATCAGTCACTTGAGCACAGACTCTGAGCCTCGTCTCTTCTCCCTCCCACCAACATGGCTATCCTCCTCTAGGCACTTCAGCTGCAAGCTGTTCCTAGGAAGTTCTGTTGACAAAATCAGCTATGGCCCTCACAGATATTGGCCAAAATCCTGGGCTCCTCCTTGTGTCATGTGCTGCATGCTAAAGGGAGGCTATGAGACACACGGGTTTTAGCACAGTGAATTGTAGGCAAAGTCATGTGTACACTGTGGACTGTAATGGACTCTGGCACAAAGCAGAAGGCACATTAATTTCACTGCACAGACGGGCCATCAGTGTCTGCCTTTCGAGCTTGTGATTCACTGTTTCATAATAAAAGATGCCACATCCCAAAAGAAAGGGATGCAGCTAAAGCATAGACAGCAGAAAATAATGAAAAATTATAGCAGTGTCACCTGACAGAAAGATAGCTAATGCTATGACAGAAGTTCAAGTCTTATTTGGAATCCAAACTGAGAGTAAGAGTAGCTCTGGATATTGAGGGCCCCTTCTCCCATGACCAGTCTGTGACTTTTCCATTATCTGCTGCTTCTCATAGCTGGTGTAAGTCCATGTATTGCTAGGTAAGGCTACAGATCCTGAAAGTTTTAGAAGACATGGTCCTTTGCACACTGACAGCTTACTAAATGGGACATCATCCCAACCCTCACTAAACTCTCTGGCGACAGTAGTCACTGCAAACTGATGTCCTGCAACTTGCTGAGAAAGGGATACATTTCAGCTCAACCTACTCTCTTTTCTGGGCGACTTCTTTCTCCCTTTAACCTGATGGAGATGGTATTATTGCCTATTTATTCATATTATTACATATTTGTATAACCCTAGCATCCTGTACTGTGCTATAAAGAGTAGAAATACAGAACAGGTTGACTGGGGATTGGGCACTAATAATAGTGTAAAGATGTGTATGGAGCAGATATCTGCTGCAAAAGGAATAAGATGAAGTTTTGTCTATGTAATTCACAACATCTAAGGCAGACTGTGCTCATCGTAACCCAGAAGTCCAGTCACAGGAGAGGATGATGAAGTACTAAAGCCTAAGTGACTTTGATACTTGCTGTTTGCTAGGTCAGTGTACTGAGTTTTCCCTCCAGGAGGTTTGATACAGAACTGAACCAGTGACATTTCTTCTGCCTGCTTGTATACTTTGGCTGCTACTGCCCTTCTATGAGTCTGCAGTCTGCTGACTTTACTTGTTTGTGACATTCCAGAATTGTTTGCAGATTTTCAGATCTCGGAAAATGGAAAATTGAAAATGAAGCCAAGAAGCTGAACGGAAGTGTCACAGAGATGTGACAGAGGCACTGTGCAGAGATGAAGGGACTTGAAGGTCCTCCCTTCTTCAGAGGCAAACATATGTAGTGCAATTTCTTGCAACGAGTAGCTTCCTATAAGGCATTGCAGCAGGAAGTCAGTCTTTGGAAAGAAAGCTTAAATAATTCCGCCAGAAACTCCACAACAAAGATTTCCAAGTTTCCAAAATATGACAGAAAATATCCTTCAGGGTCATCAAGTTGAACTGCAAGCCCTTCCCAGGGCTGCAACCAGAAACACAGAAAGATGGATCCATTCCAAAAGAGGCTGCTGGGGCCAGGAGCAGCAAGGGAAAACGCCACAGCAAACTGCTCTGGCTTCACACACGGCACTGTCTGCAGAGCGGGTGGCAGCTGCTCCAGGGCAGAGCTGCTATGGCCCGGGCACAGTTCAAAGCCTGGCTGGTCCTGTGCGTGTTTGCTGGATCCCAGAGGCTGACAGGTAGGAAGTGGATCTGCTAATGACGCAGCTTCTTGGCTTGTCAAACATCTGTGCAATGTGATTTGTGTGAAGCTTTGCTGCTTCTTCAAATATGGTCAGAGAGAGGCTTCAGGTAGCTGTACTGGCACGGGAGAGAGCTGGAGTCCAGCTGGGGGTTTTGCTGGGAGAGGCACTGGTACCTACGTGCAGGCTGAAGACCTGCTGCTATTTTTGGTGGAAGGGGAGGATTTTCTTGGGTCTCCACTGAAAAAAACCCTGCTCCTGCAATAATGTTTGTGGATTTTCTCTATACTTTTTGGGGAAAAAAACCAAACCTGTTGAGTGATAAAATAAGTAAGGAATCATTTTCCCTTCCCCAGAGGATATTTATGTTACTATTTCAATACATTATTTGTAATGTTTTGTTTAATTTTTCTTTACTCAAAAATCTACCACTGTGTGTATTTACGAGGCGGTTACTAATAATAGCAGTTTGGTACCTATCCAGCAAATGCACTGACTTTGCAGGCAGTCAGATATCTCTTAGTAGAGGGACCTGTGAAGCTAGAGGATCAGTTTGTAGAGAGAAGATCAGCAATAAAATTTACAGATAATATTTTTACCTGAGCTAAAAGCCTTGCTGGCACATCTATGGAGGAGTAGAAAAGAGAAGCTACATTCCTGCTCACATTCCAAAGCCACGGCTGGCTTGGATCATGGAGCCTTCAGCTGTGCAGAGAAACAAACTTCTGGAGCCTGCAGCTGTGCAGGGAAACAAACCTCTGCAGCCTCCGGAGTGGCAGTGCACTTCTTCAGGAAGCTCATACATCTCCCTGAAAAGCTTTAATTAAGAATGGAAAGTTGGAAGCTGCGTTTGGTAGTAGTCATCACACGTTTTATATGCACCTGCTGACCTTAACTGAAGTATTCAACATAAATTCTCACTCTTTTTATATAGAAAAGTTCTCACCCATATGAAAATTAAAAAAGCAAACCCAACCACAACCCCAAATGTATCAGAGAGCTTACTATTTTACACAAGCTTTTTCCATTTCATGTTTCTTGACCTGAAGGATGAGTCTGTAAGAAGTAGAAGAGGTTCTTGGCTAGATGATGACACTGATCAACACAGAGAAGGGTGGGGATGCTGCCTTTCTCACAGTCCTTGACCAAGACTGCTTGTGCCTCCTTTTTCACAAAGAAATAATAAATGCAAAATAAATGCAGAAACTTAAAGCACTAGAAGTATTAGTAAATGATAATTGGATAATTCTTAGGGTTAATGTAACTTCCATATTCAAAAGCTACCATTCCTCTGGCCTCATATCCATTTTTTCCAGTTTACATGGTGTCATGTGGCTGAGCAAGTAATTAGCTGGACATGAAATGAGCCATAATGGATCTGACAAGGTTTCTCTTACCCTCACACTCTGCCCTTGCCAGCAGCAGAAGTTTAGGGAAGAAGTATAAAACCAGGAAAAGCATCAGGTTACATTTCTATCAGCAGGCTGAGGAGCCTCCCATCTCCCACCTTCCGTTGGGCAGCATTATTTTCTCCAGCAAAAACTGCCAAGCAACCAAAACCCATCAGTTCAAAACCCACCCACACTCGGCATGAGAGGCTTCCTTGCTGCCTGTCAAAGGAAGTGCCTTTGCTGCCGTATGCTTCAGCTCTGTAGAAGGTGATTAATGGACATGATATCCAAAACTTACCCTTGCCTCACTCAACCACTGCTGCTTCTGCTAAAAGGCTTGTTTTGCCTAGCAAAATCCCATGGTCAGCATCTGTCATGTTTGGCAAGCTATCAGTGGTAGCTCAGAAAAATTGATGACATTATTGACAGCCAAATGGCAAAAAATAAGCAGGAAGGTCTTGTGCTACCAAACTTTGCCTGATGTCTTCCAGATGAACATCCTCAAAGTGGCACCAGCACCCCCCACCGCAGCCCAGAGGACGCCGACATCATATTAGAGGTCTCCTGGGCACTGGGGACCCGTGGGCTGAGCCACTGCTAGTGCCCATGCTCCCACCTACCCACACGTAAAAATTCACCTGTTCTGTTTGTTCTCATCCCTGATGGATTTCGGGAGCCCCTGGAGAAGGCCTCGGCGATGCCTAATTGCATTTGTGCTCCCTCCCATTGCAGGATGCAGCTGAAGGGGGCTCTGCCCTGCTCCATGGCACCTCACACCCCCGGGGTGGGACGAGGGACCATCCCCGCTGGGTTAGGTGACTCCCCCACGAGGGGCCAAGCTCCCCGCCCAAGGCGGCTGCACCGGGAAGCAGCTGCAGGCAGAGCTGCGAAGGGAGAGGCAGGGCGGGAGGCAGGACCTGGACGGGTCCCATGGGGAAACCGAGATGTGGGGCCAGTCAGAGAAGGAGTGTGCAGTTGGCAGAGAAGGACAGGGAGTGGGACTGGGCGGGCCGTGGGCAGCGGGTCAGGGAGCAGCCGCCCCTCGGTCCGCCCGAGATTTGGCAGCACTGCAGATGGCTTTACAGCTGGTTTGCAGCGGACGGAGGGGTTATGCTGGGCTTGCCGTGAGCACGCTGCTCCTCTCTTCCAGATGCTCTGGGGAAGGCTGGATGTTCAGGCCAACGGGACAATCCGGCTGCGAGATGAAGAACTGGCCTCCCTGCGCCCAGCACGGCGGTTCCTGCAGATTTTAGAGCATGAAGTTCCCAAAACACCTACAGAGATTGAGCAGTATCTGACGTATTATTCACTGACTGATACCCCCTTGCCTCTGACAGAATTTGATCGTCTCCTTTTCACTAGTGTTTACTGTGCCTATCAGATTCGCTCCATGCAGGGTCTGGATAAAAATCTCTGGGTTCGTTTTTTCTCTCAGCTAGTTGATGAAATCTTCCGTGACCTGTGCAAGGGACTCTGCCCTGCAAATACCACTCTTCTCCTGGCTTCCTGGCCTTGGAAGGAGAAGCCTTCACATTTAGCATCCCTGAAACACTTCTATCATTCTAATCTGGCCAGGACCAAGAGAGACACTTTACGAGGGAAGCTACCATAGGAAAGGGCACACCTGACTTCAGCTGCATCCTTCGTTATTTTCAGTGCTTTCTACATTACGCAGGACTTTGTATAAATACGCCACACTTTTTTTGTCCTGCTTTCTGCACTGTGCTGACAACCCCCTAGGGCTTTATACCCAGGCTTTTATTTTTAAATGAAAAAAGACAAAACTATAAAGTGCATTTCATCCTTTCCTGATTTTTTGCTAAGTGGGCTGTGCTGAGAGTGGCAGTGCTATTTCGACATCTTATCTGTCTTGATCACTGATGTTTACTGGGGAGAGGGCTTGGAAGTATTTTTCCAGAATGTTATGCTGATGTCCTAACTGACGTCATTTCAGATCATTCAGTTCAGCTTCCTTATATTTTCCCTATGGTTTCAGCCTACAGGATCTTCTCTCCAATAAGCAGCTAAGCAGATTTTGTTCTGTTTCATGATATAGGTCACATATTTAATTTTTCTGCTCATGTGGCATATTTTATATGTCAATCCCATCTCATGTATTAATTTTTCTTTAAAAAGCAACCTGAAAATGTGTATTCCATGAAGCTGTCTAGTATTTGCATATCATATTTACACATATATACAGCTTTGTCTCTCTTATCAGTTTGGAATATACTTCCTTAAATCTCATTTAAATTCTGAAGGATCGTGACCTAGTTATTTCTTCTGCAGATTTTGCCTCTCTTCTATAAAGTTTTTTGTACAGCTATGGCACTTTACAAGCCAAACCAAAAAAATACTCAATCTCTATACTCAAAATCAGAAATATAATTATTTTATGGAAAGAGATCATTAGCATTTCTCTGTCTTAAACACTGCAGTTTTGAATTAAATAAATGTAATTATCTCCTCAGGAGGGTTTTGATTTTTTGTTGGTTTTACTAGGTTTCCTGCTGCCACTATAGATACATTAATTTTGAACATTCATTGCATGTGCTTAGATGATGGGATCTGCAATTCCCTTTCTATAAATAGCATTTTTCCATGCTCAACCAAAGAGGCACCCAAAGTGGGAACTGCTAGCTTTTGACCTATTTAATCTTCTTCCAAGCCATTGTAGCTCAACAGAAGGGGAGGAGAAATGGTAAGGCAGAAGCAAGAAGCCTGGAAGCAAGATGCCACACACAATGGTTTTAGAGGTCAGGCTAGGGCTATGACAGGAGGAGAGAGATTTACATAAAGCAAATTGTTTGTTGCTGGGGTTTTGTTTTGTGTATTTGTTTAATTTTGCTTTGCATTTTCTGGGTTGTGTTTGTTTGTTTTTCACCCTAAAGGATGTAGGAATTAAGATCAGAATTTTATTTGAAGTAAAACTTCTTGTCTCATCTAAATGTTCTGCTATTCTCGTGCTGGTTTTTTACGTACCTTCAATCTCTACTCTTCATCCTTTTGCCAAATATGCTCCCAGTTTTTCATGTCTAGGATATGTCTGGAGTGACAGAGGCAGTGCTTAGCTGCAGACTAGTCCGGTTTGAGAAAAAAATATCCAAAAGCTGTGCTGAGATGGCACTAGTGCATGAAAATACTACCTTGCTGGAGAATATACAGTCTGAGCCATATGAATGTATGGATAAAGGCTGAGTGGGTTGGCTTGTGACTCAAATGCAATTACGCTGCTTTGAACTCAGGATTTGTTAGAAGCAGTTTTAGAGCGCTGCTATCTGTTGAGCAGATTACAAATTAAGCTCAAGTGATGTAGCAAAATTTTGTTCATGCTCAAAATGATGCACTTTTGCAGTTTATGTATTTTTTTGAGACAAATCAGGGTTTAGCTCAACTGAAACAGCACCAATGGTGTCACAATGAAGCCTCCAGCCTCCTACTATCTCCTCAGTGGATCCCACTGACCACTCGTCTGTCTGTCAGACTGTAGGAACACAGCAGGGTTCTCTACAGCCACAGCAGCCTCTCTACAGCTGCACTGAGGCTCAGCAGAACATGGTGTGTAAGAAACTGCTAGAACACAGAGGCTGAAAACATCACTTCATGGTTCCTTTGATCCTGCCTGCACTAGGCTATGTATGCAGCACACGGCAGGTTAGCAGTAACCTTGTATTCAAGGGGCTCATTTCTTGGGAATGTAATGCCCCTATGATCAGCAGTGTCACTGCAAGGTGTGATGCCACTCACACTTAATATATTCTGAGACTGCTCCTGACCCAAATCTTAAAAGATTTAAAAAGACATTATTATTCTTCTTACTTACCTTGCTTCTGAGCTTTCAGAGGATGGTCCATTCCTAGATTTGAGCCCTCACCTTTCACTACAAGGGCCAGAAGCCTACTTTTTTGTTTCTAAGTATGTTCTTTCCATTAAATGGAAGCTGAGTTTCTCAAACACAGATTCTTGACTTTATCTACATCAAATAAAAGCACCAAATACTGTGAAACTTGCAATAAAATCATAAGAGGTGCCGACCCTTCACACACGGAAGTGATAAAAAAAAGTGTACACTGACAGGCTGGCTCAGTAACACATATTGCAGCTCGTACAATCACCATGCTTCTTTCTCACCTGAGCTGGTACCTCAGCCAGTGACAAGCACGCAAGACTACAAAGTAGCAACAAATTCCAAACTGAGAACATTTTACATCTTTTGTATTTTTATTACATTCATTTCCATTACATTTATTCCCTCCCCAGATATACAAGGAAAGTCATCACAACCTTTGCTCTCTGGATGCTGGGGATCTGCAGTAACATGACTGCAGTGGTTCTCTGATTCTCTGCATCTCACTACACTGCCCCACCCCTGCCCCAAAACTATCTCATGCTTTATGTTTAAATCAAACACCAACACAGGACGCACAGGTACAATCTGAAAGGCCTCCCTATGGATAAATGGCAGACACAGCAGTGGCCCTGCAGACAGGGCACAAGCGTGCAGCATATGAAAGCACCAGACACATGATAGCATGCTCAAAATAGAGGATGGTATTCGAAGAGGAACTACACCCAAGTTCATGGCACCTTGGCTCTTCTTATGCTCCTTTCACATCTGCATTTAATTATTTGACCCTTGAGGTGAGCTGGGACCTGCAAGCTGCTTTGGCTGAGCCTCTGAATAGATCAGGAAGCCCGTGAAGGTGATGTACTTGCCATGGTTGCTATAAGCACCATAGCCATCATGCTGATGACTATAGAGCCAGACGGTGTCCCCGTATTGCAGAGGCAGCATGATACTCTGACTCTGCATCTCTCGTCTCTTGGAGTGGTTGTCATCATAGATCATGGCCTGCACCTCATTGTGGTTCTTCATAAGTTTCACTGACATAGTCTTAAAGGGCATTTTGCCAATGGTGAAGGAGAAGTAGTATGCACCAGGTATACGGCATGAGAAGATGCCAGTGGAGGAATTGAAATCCTTCCCAATGTTCACAAATTCTGTGTCAAATGTGATTGGCTCATGCTGGCTTTGTTTATCATCTGTCCCTAGGAGACTCTGTGAGCGGGCAACAGAAAATGCGGAGCGAGGGTCTTGCACCCTGTTTGGTTGATCAGATAACATGTGTCGCTGTGAAGCTTCACTCTGCTCTCTGGGAAGCTGCTGAATTTTGTGAGGGTGTGGCCCCAGCTCTTGAGAGCTAAGAGCATTCTGGAAGAAGGCAGAAGTGTCTGGATAGATTAGGTAGCCATTGAAGGTTGTATAGGGGCCCACGTTGCTGTAAAGAGCATACTTGGGATCTCCATGTAAACGCAGCCAAACTGTGTCACCGTAGTCAAGCTGCAGCATGGCACTTTGACTGGCTACCTTCCGTTCCTTGCGGTGATGTTCATCATAGACAATTACTTGAACCTCATTCTTGTTTCTCATGAGCATGACAGACAAGTTTTTCTTTGGGTATTTCCCAACAGTGAAGGAGAAGTAGTAGGCTCCAGGGATCCGACAGCGGAACAATCCAGTCTTGGGATCAAAATCATTGCCAATATTCACATACACTTTGTCAAAGGTAATAACCATCTCAGAGCTCCCTTCCATGCTGCTGGTTCTGGCCACAGAGAAAGCAGAGCGAAATTCAGTGCTAGTGTCTGCTGGGAAGCCATCTGTAGGAAGAAAAATCATGCAGCAAAGGAAGCCAAAGAAGATCTGAATGTTCAGTGTCATCATTGTATCTGAAAGGAAAAGGAAGCGTATTTTAGCAGGAATACCATTAATTTACAGCTTATACACCAGCTGAAATCCAGACCTGAATCTTGCTACATAGACATGAAGGTCTGTGTCCCAGTACTGAGAAGTTTCCACTGTGTTCTCTGAGCAGTGTATGGGGCCATATCTCAGTTCAGATCCTAGCACCAGTTTTATGTTTTCCAAGCAGGAGCTGGACCTTTTTTAACTTGTATTTATTGGAAGAAAAGGAATCTCCTCCTTTGAAAGCCTGACTATCCTACAGCTTGTCTGCAAAACACTGTGTTGCTCACAATGCAGATGGATCTCAGAACTCGATGGAGCCTTGCCAGAGCTTCCTTTTGTTGTGCTTTTATTTTTAAGACCAAGAATAAAACAAAGCCCGGCACAAACCCTGTATTATACAACTGAAATACAGCCGAAGGACAGGCAGAAGAGGACATATGCTCTAGAGATTCCCACGCAGATGCCATTGGCTTGCACTGTACTAACTG
>WEIV01019865.1:122532-134242 GCA_013390005.1 Calyptomena viridis
GGAAGGAGAGGGGAAAGGGAGGGGGCGGCGGGGCGAAGGGACTTAGATCCCCTGTTACCGCCGCAGTCCGGTCGGTGTCCGGAAGGCGACGGTTCCCGCAGGAGCTGCGGGCCTGGGGGGGCGTGTGAGCGCCCGCACGGGAAGGGGTGGCGGAGTGATGCGGCGGTGTGAGAAAGCCGGGCTGGGCTCCCTGCTGCCCGCCCCGGGGGACGAGGGCGCAGGAAACGAGCGCGGCGGGACTAAGCACCAGCCTTTCATTCGGCACAGCGGCGTCTGCGGCGACAGAGGGAAGCGGGGGAGCGCCCGGCGCTGCTCCCCTCCAGGGCGGCGGTGTGGCACCGCCGGACTGCCGTGCCGTGGAGAGGGAAGAGCGCAGCGCCCTCCAGTCCCGGGCTAAGCGACCCGGGACTGCTCCCACTGCCGCAGTCCTCCGTCAGGTCTATGGGGGAGAGGTAATAGCCTTAGCTAGACCAAAGGATGTGGCTGGGGGAAAAGACAGGGTTTTGGCTACTAAAGAGCATGTCCATATTTGACCTTTTGCTCTGGAGATTTTTGAGTCCCAAAGCATGTCTGTAGACTAACTGTGTTACTTGGTTCGTCAAGAGCTGGTATCTCTCTAGAAAGCTTGGCTTGCCTTAGATCATTACCTAACAACAACAAGGCTACTACTTGTTCCTTTGAAGGCTGGCATTGATTTTTGCTGACAGCAAAATAGTAAGCTTTTCACATTCTTGTTCGGTGTTGAAGAGCAAATTTGGGGTTTTGTAATGCACGTTTACTATTGACCCTGTGAAATCTAATGTTGACGTCCAGAAAGAAGATGTAAAGATCTGAATGTTTTAAAAAAACCGTTCTAGATCTCCAACACCAAAGGTCTTTCATTCTCCAATACCCACCTGCTGTGAGGGGATTTTAGATGCCAGTATACTCATTCAGTGTAGATGGAGCACCTGGTAATGCTTCTCCTGGTGGATAGTCCAGCCTTTGTTGCCCTGTGTTGGCATGTGAAAGTACACCAGTACTTTTCCCCTTTGCAGTAACAGATGCATTTGAATCAGTTTTCACATAGCCCCTTTCCCCTTCTTTCTCTTCCATATGAGGTGTCAGAGTACAGGTGCACCCATGTACCAGTCACAAGGCTGATCCCTACAATAGACAGAGAATGAAAAAAAAAAAAAAGAAAAATTAATAGCTTCCTTCAGAGAGAAAGAGCACTGACAGATGGAATGATCAGAAAGTCATTACCTTTTTAGGTCAAGGAGGCAATTATGGCATAACAAGAACTTTCCACTCAATAGCTTTCTAACATGGTGTGCACATCATACTAAATACCTGCCACCATCCAAATCCTCCCTAGCTCTCTACCCACTGGACCCTGAATTGTCCCTATGTTATATCTTTCTTCCCTCCTACAGAGCAAAACACAGGCATTGATGACAGGCAGAATGAGATGTGAGAGTTAGAAACTAACCCTCATGTGGGTCTCGTAACAGCTGTCAGCTGAGCAGAGTATATCCTGGATGAGCTCACATCCAGCTGGTACTGCTGGCTAAACATATTTTGTGCTCTCTTAACAGCTTCTTTACACATTTCAAAGGCCAGATTACTCAACACACAATTTACTGCTCATGGAAGAAAGAATGGACCACTAACTCCCAGGATATGAGAATGCTCATCTTGAACATAGCCTAGACAAAGGTATTCCCTTTAATCATCTAGGAATGATAGCAGTGATGAGTAATTTATCAACAGTATGCTAAATTGCCCTTCTAAATATATATGTTGCTACTGGGGTCAAAGTGATTGAGTACTAAGATACTACAGTATTATAAAATAGACTGTATTTTGCATTGTCCTAAGTAGTCCAGATGAGCTGTGCTCTGCTCATCCTCCGTCAACCAGGTTTTCATTCTCACTGAGGCAATACTGGTACATGCTTCCTCTGCCCCAGCCAAGGAAAGACAGAGGGCTGAGAAGTGAACTGTGCTTTTATCCAGTAGCAGCCAGTGGATTTACTACATTTCCTTGGAAAAGTGTTGAAACAGAGCAAAGCTGCCTTATCTGTGGTTTCCTAGGAAGGAGGCAGAAGAAGGTAGAGTGTTTATGGGGGAAAAGGAATATACTTTCCAAAAATGGAGAAGGGAAGAAAACCTTCTAGTCCCATCTCATAGTGTTGCCTTCACTGTGGGTCGAAGTGTTCCCCACAGGGACATATCCCTTGAAGGCCCATGGGTGCACTGGAATGCTTTTTTTGGTGTTAGCATTATGAAAATTCTCTTGGCATGACTCATTAATAAATGGCATCCTTAGAAGTGTAAGAATCAGTGTTATTAAGTTAAATACTCTGTGGAAGGGGATGTTCATATTTATTTTACATAGAACTGATTTCAGTCACTTGCACTCGTTCATTCCTATTTTACACATTCACTCATACTCACAAGCATCAAGAGGTATGTCTGTGCTTGGGATGGGGTGTGTGTGTGTGTGAAACAGAGGTCAGGGGACACTAGCTATTGAGTCCTTGGTATGCCTCAGGTTTGTCTTGATCAGGCACGACAAATTGTAATTTTGACAATCTGTTTGTGTCTCCTGGGAGTCAAGCAGACATTATGGCATGATTACGACCTCAGTTTTGCATTCTTCATCCTCCCTAATTCTTAGGCAAGGCTGCTGGCCATCATCCTTCTTTTCTCATTCTGGGTATCTTTTGTTGCTGTCTTCCTGTTGAGAGAAAAGGGATTGGCTATGTGACATATTGATACCTTGTTACCATCCTCCTACTATCAGACCCCAGGCTTTCTATTGTTAAGTTATTTTTGATGTGGCTGTATTGGAGTGCAGATGTTCTGGTCTTGATGCATGCATATTCTTTATTACCTGGTTTATTGCTGTTGATTGTACCCTTGGTAATCAATGTGCCATATTTTTAATCCTTGATCTGTATTTTATCACTATAAAGAGGAGAAATGTCAAAGTAAGTCGTGATTCAAACAAGCCTAAGGATTAAAAACAACACTTCAAGACTCACTAGTAGGTAAACCAACTTATAGTGGGACAGTGTAAGGCTAAAATAAATAAACCTCTGTGGTCCATTTTTGATGTGGCAAAAATTCTGCATGAGGCTACTGCTGTTTGTATATTTATTACTAACCTGGAAATGGAATGATCAGTTGTTAGCTTGAATGACAATGAAATCTCTCAACAAAAAAGAACATCATCAATGACTGTCATGGGTGCATAACTAATAGGATTTTTTTAGACCTCACCTGCAAATCCTGTTCTTGAAAATGAAGGGAGATTTGGTGAACTTTGGTTTGGTTTGTTTCTTTTCGTGGTCTGGGTGTCAATGATTCTGAATAGCCTGTTTAAGAGAGATATACATAGTGTTTTCCTTAGAAGAATTCAAAGCTTCAGCCTTGGGGTTCATTGCTCAGGTCTGGACTGTCTTGTAATGGCAGAAAGCCAGGTGAGAAGATACTCTGTGTTTTTTGAAATCTGGAGTAGGGCCAATTAGAAAGGTAAGTCAGAGGGAAAATGTGATTATGTCTGTAGAGGAGTAGCTCTATGCCAAATGCATGAATGAGGAGGGAACAACAGCTGTGAAAAGTGCTGGGTATACTGTTTTCCTTTTTTGCTAATTGAAAGAGAGTCTGGTAGCATGTGGTGCATACCAGCAGAAATGCAGCATAAGTTATGTTCATGTGATTGAAGTGTAATCCTGGGTACACTGGGAGCAGATTAATATTTCTTGAATGACTATATTGGGTATCGCTGGCAGGGGTCACAGGGAAAATAGTCAGCATCAGGAAAATGCAGAAAAGCTGAACCCTTGTGGCTAACTGACAACTTAAAACATGTGGCAAAAAAGATCTGGAAAACACTCAACTTATCAAACAAGTGTTAGACTACCAGCAAGACACCTACTGAGGAACTTGTCTGGCAAAATGTAACAGAAGATTTCAGGAGATATTCAATGGGAGTTCCGGCAAGAAGGTGAGCAATAGCTGCTGGTGAGTCCATGAAAAAAAAGACAGATGAAGGCAACAGCACAGTGATAACAAGGATGCATGCTACAGTGTAGCTGTACTTGATATGAATGCACTGGAGAACCAGCCAGGAAGACAAAAAATTGACAACAACAGAGAAAAAATATTGTTTGAACTCAGTGTATGAAACACTTAAGGTGTCAAAGAATTTAAAGAAATACTTCTCTTGCTTGTCTCCTAAAGCTAGAGCCTGAGAAACAAGAATAATAATAAAAAAGTTGTAATTCTTGATAATAAAAAGAATTTTGATATAGCTGACAATGTTGAAATGTCAGAATGATTCTCATGACTGGAATGTTGAGGATTCACATAACCTGTGTAAGAAAGGAAGGCATGGTATAATTTCATGAAATTTAAAGTTCTGAAAGCATTTCACAATGACCAGATATGAAAAGAATGTTAAAAATTCTCTTGAAAGAAACTAAGTATTTGTCCTTGTATTTGGAGAAGTTAATGTATATCAGAGAGATGTACAGCTCCGAGTTCCACTAGGACACTTATAGACACATATACAGGCCTTGTATGTACTCAACAACACATCATCTGACACCACAATCAAATTTGTCTCATTCAGTTAGGAGAAACAAGCAAGAAAGCAAACAAAAAAAACCCCCAAAACCAAAAACCAATGAAACCCCAAACAACAATCACTTTAAAAGTTTGCCTAGCTAGTTCCCATCCAACTACCAAAGAGGAAAATCATCTTTACAGGTATAGGCTTTCCTGTTACTCTTTCAGTCTTTGTCCTTTTGCCTTACAAATATTCTGGGAAATTTATTCCTTTTATATATCAATAGGATACAAGTGAATGTCATGACCAAGTCTTTAATGCCTCTATTCAATAATATTGCCCCAGTATCACCCTCTAAAGATGAAGATCAGTTAGCATATGCAGACAGGAAACATCAACAATACCACTGTACTTGGATCCATTCAGAAGCCCAGTTAAAACCCCCAAATTTATAAATGGTAACTACATAAGCAGAGAAGCAATTACTTCCTTTGTGCATAAATATATTTACCAAAATGGTAAATTCAGAGGGTTTTTTTAGTGAGAATAAAATTTGCATGAACTTATTAAAACTCATAGGATTTTTTTGCTATCCTTTATATCCAAAGAAAATAATATAATTCTATATTTTAGGCACATAATAAAACCATATTGAAATCCTTTCCACAGTGTGTACCTACACATATGTATTTTCAGTTTTCCTGGAAGTCCCTTGAATTAAATTCTGAATTATAGGCGCATTTACCCAAAACAGCTAAAATTACTTTTCAACTTTGAGCTGTTTTCCTGAAAACCTGAATATTAAATGCTTCATCCTCATTCCAAGAGACTAGTCAGAACATGTGCCAAAGAAGCTAAGAAAAATCATTACAGAGTTGATCAATTTTTTCAGTAAGTAAGTTCTTCAATATTTTGATTTGATAATGTGTGTATTATGAGAATTCCACCATATTCCTCATTTCTATGTGGGTTTAAGGTTTGAATCTTCACAATTTTTAAATTCTGTAAATTGACACATTACTGTCAGTTGTCCTTTAGGCATCCTTGGAATTCAAGACCTCTCCTTATTAGTTGAAATTGTAAAACAAACACTCTACTGAGCCATTTTACTGATAACAGCACACTTGGGGAATTCTGAACCTTTGTGATTATGACTGAACAAACATGTCAGTGCTGGTCTAAGCAGTAACCTCTAACCTTTTGCATTTTTTTCTTACCCCTCAATTGTGGTCTTAAATGTTTCTGGATGAGTGTATAGACCTACATCATGAAAAAAGAGAATGCAATTCATCACCCAGATGAAGTTACCGGTCCTGTTCATTGTGCATTTCCACAAACTGTTGTCCTGGCACCTGGCAGACATCTGTCATGGGCAAGGACAGCCTAAGGCAGCACTGCCAATAGAAGAAATGTTTGTCAACTGGCATCTTCAAACACATACACAGCCTGCTGCAAACACCGTGTTAGGTCTCTTCAAAAGGCTTATATAAACCTTCTGGTTGTGCTTAGGTAGTTCCTTCAACTGTCTTACACGGCTGTAAAATCCCCCTTTCTCTAAATCTATCTCAGGCCAATGGTAAGCGTACATAAACACCCCAACTCTTCAAGACAGCCTTTGTCTTTTCCACGGTTCTCAATTTAGTGCTTAACTGTCTGTTGAAATAAGCGATCAGTCTGCATGTGTGATGTCACATTATTTTGAGTGAATTATGACACAACAGAAGTGTCTGCAATAAATCACCCCTCTGCATTACCCTGCCCACTCAACAGAACACAGCCATAAAGTCTCATTTCTTGAGTGATGATTTCTTCGTCATTTTTGATTTCAAACAATGGTGGAAAATAGAAGCTTCCTCTTTCTCTTCCCTCTTAAAGCTAACTTTGATTGAACTCAGTATCTTCATAACAAAGTCCAATGCATTTACTCCATGTATGTTTCTGGAAAGAATCACTGATCAGAGGACAGCACTATCCTCAACCCTCTTAAAAATGAAGTGAACAGTGCATATCTTGAAGATAACTTCTACATTTGGAAACCATCTTCTCTGTCATTCTTGAGACTTAGGTGCTATGGAAGATGGCTCCAAGTCAGTTTCATCACTCAAAATGTATTTTTCCTTCAAAAAATTTCTTACGCAACTGCCATCTGTGCTAAGTTATATGTATTTAACTCAAAAGGCAAAAGAAGGTACTTCTGTCTTTCTGTTGGCATCAGCTCCTTTGTTTGCAAACAATGAACTTTGCTATTTGAATAAAAATATTTTCCTGATATTCAGATCTCTAATTGAAATCATAGGATGAACTTAAGACACATTCCATTCATGACAATTTATGAGTAATTTTCTTTTCTTGTTACTCCTTGAAGCAAAAATATTGATGTGCAAACTGTATTCCATTTTCATCTAAAAACCTTCATAAGTGGATAGAAACTGTCATCATGCCCTACCTTCTTTGCAACTCTGCCCCCACTCCCTGCTTCTTCATAGTAAAAGGAAGCTTGATCAGATTTTTTCTATTTGGTTGTTTCTAACTCTGTAAATACTATTTCCTTGCATTAAGGTGTTTGGAACATTTACAGTTCTTCTCAAGATCCCAAACCTTCATATTCTAATGTATAACTCTTTACCCAGTATACTCCAACTCCCTTGAAATCTCACACGTGAATCATGCAGTCTCAGATTTTTAGTGATACAATTTGCTAAGCAATTTAGACATGCAGAGACTGCATACAAAGAAGTAATAGAAATTATAGTGTGTGTACTTTTACTGTGTGCTGCTCAAAGTGACAAAGAACCTGGTATTCCTTCAGTATGCAAAGTATTTAATATTGAATGAACTGGATGTTTATTGTAAACCTATTTTCAGTAAAAATTGAGTTTCTCCTAAAGAAATAACTAATACCTTGAAAGAAACTTCTTCTGCATTATGGCCATTCTAGGTGACATATCTTGGACACCTCATTCCTGTTAATTGTTTGGAAATTAATTTAATTTCCCACTATCCACCTTCTTTGGATGCACCTTTGTTATACATAAAGGTTTCTCCAGATGCAAGCATTCAGCAAAAAAATTCATATTTGTATACCCTAAAGCTAAATTATTTTAAGGCAAAATTGTTCTACTAAGCTAAAAATACCCAACTTAATGTATACAATGAAGTGTACATGCAAAGCTATGCATACTATGACCAAGACTTTATACAGACTGACTTCAACATTTCTTCCTGATTATCAACATGCTCTAAGCCTAGTTTTCCCTATAATACTTCAACTTATTGTTCCAAATTACTGAAATACAATGGCCCATAAAACTCATCCTCCCAACCCAAATGTCTCTAGTGAATTAAAACCAGTCACCACAGTAGCAATCAAGTGTTTTCTCTGTGTACTCATTGCAAGAAGAAAAGTCATCCTCGATGAATTCTATCAAGTTAAGTTACAGCAACCAATGGCTTTTTTCTCATAATCCAGCTCTACTTCTATGTTAAAATTCCTGTCAGTTTCATGAAAAGTCGGCCCCTCTCCAGGGTGTAGGTGTATCAAAATTCAAATTAAAACAAAACATATCCAGGTCTTTAATATTTGTCCCTCCAGTTCCATGGCTGAAGGCAACCGCCCTCTGTGTTTTCTCAGTCATTCCCCTTTCTTTTACATTTCTGTAAAATGTGTTTTCCTCTCTTCACAGAGACAATTACTTACCAGAGCTACTCAAGCACTTCTGTTAAGCACTCTGGTCTCTACCCACCAGGACATTGTGGTAGGACCTCACTTGGATTGTTAGAGATAAGTGTTCAACACTTAACAATATGAATTATTATGTACTTCAGTGATTTACCTCTAACATTAATATAGTGTCTTTGCTATGCTTGTATAAAGTTCAGGACTCACACATCACAAAACCAGATTTGAGGCATGTTTCTGGCCAGGCGAGTGGTTCTTCTTCAAGAGAAAAGGCATGTGGTGTTGACTGAAATGTTGTGCTTTCTCTATCCTTCTCTTACTTCCTCCTCTTCGCCTTGACCATAGTGCCAAAGGTGTGTTTGTTGATGAATGATGCCAGGGATACAGAGAAAGATGTGTGACTCTTGTGTGTTCTCTCTTCAGTTTGCCTGCCCACTGATATAATGTTTTCTTATGCTTTGATGACTACACAACAACTAACCACACAAGTGTGCCAGTATGATTTACAGGACTAAATACGCTTCTGCTGAAGTGTTTTGTGCTGATTTACTTGTAAGTTTTGGAACTTTTCCCCCAGTTGTTAGTCTAAGGCACACAAACACCAAGGCCTACATCTTGAATACTGCATGTGCTGTCTACTGCATGCCCCACCTGATGGTTGGGCAGCCTATACTTAGATCTCTGCTATACTGCCAAACTCTTGCAGTACAATTATCAGGAATGGGTTTTGCCTGTCCTTGAGCCTGCTGCAGAGTGACACAAGAAGCTTCAACTTTCTCATATAACTTGGCCCCCCTGAGGGGGGAAAGTATAAGAAAAGCCAAATGTTCTAATTAGTCTCAGACTCACAGTCTGGAAAGGACAGACAGCAGCCTCAGAGCTGCAGGAAGCAAGAAGGTTCTTTCTCTATCTCCTCAGGGGCCCATACTTTTCCCAAAAGAGCAGAGATGAAAAAAAAAAAGAGACAGAAGGAAATAAAGGACGAAGAAAGACAGCTCAATTTCCTCTTTTGTACCTTTTATTTTCTCCTCAGAAGTTGAGATTTGGTCCTCTTGGCTCGTCTCCTTCTAGTAGTGCAGCAATTCAGCAGGCAGGTAACAGCTGCAACAGGATCCAATGGCTGGAAGGACCATAAGTGGCATAAGTGTAGCACAGTAGAAATGTCACTAGTGCCTAGCTTCTGGACAGGTCTGGCTATGATCCCACCACTTCAGAGAATGTGGTCAAGACTGAAGAAATCAGAGAAAATTCAAGGTTTTTTCCCTGAAACCACCTTGGAAAACTTGTTCTTTATATCCTATGTTCATTTCAGCAGCAAAATATAAACAATGTCTATAAATGCTATGCAAGCACTGTCACTCTGAGAAATCTTGGACTCTGATATATAAGGTTAGTAGCATTCTTATTCTGCAAGTAATTCCAGATGCCTCTTTGGAGGCTTCTTGTGAAATTAGGAGCCAGTCTCGCTGAGTAAGAAAATCAGAATACATTGCAAGGTAGAATGATTATAAAGCGTTCATAGTCTATAATTGAAGTATGGTCACACTAGAGAAAGAGATCAGAGAGATGAGGATCCTGGAAGATTCATGGAAACTCAGTTCTGCCTTTCTCATTATATACATTAATGGTGTATTTCTCCTTCTAGTCTTTGCCTTTAAAGTGGTTTCACTTATTCACTGCACACTGAAACCAGGAATAGATGTTTGACATAGCAGAAAACCTAAGCTATATATCACAAAATATGATATAAATCGTATATAGTCAAGGGACTTCTGAAAATGGTCATGCATATATCAAACACACTGGAATTCTCAGAGGGTTATGAAAGATTGGTAGTAGGTACTTGAAAGGGTCAACCTTCAGTAAAAAAACTGCTTCAGAAAAGTAACTCATTCTGACAGAATCAGATCACACATATTAGGAAAGAGAAGAATTAAAAGGCAACTGAATTTTTTTTTAAATACCTGGCATGTGACAGAACTACGTCTTGTAGCTGGACATCTTTCCTGTGATTGAAATTGAGGAGAGAACAGTTTATAATACATTAGCATCATCTGCTGGATAGTTCAGGGAATACAGTTTGGAAACTAGTACAAAGTATGATACATAGCATTATTGTATTAGGCAAGCTATCCAGAATAGGCGGAACAGTTCAGACTCCTTCTCTTTTAGAACATTTCACATTTTCTTTTATTTCTGGAATTGTTTCTCTGGTAAAACATGGAGCTTAAGTAAGGATTTTCTGTCTAAACAGTCCTAGCTTCATGTAGCAGGAAGTGCTGTGTGATAACTGTAGGAACAGCAGACATTCTGAAATAACAATATTGTCATTTAATTACAAATGTAACATTTACTAAAAGGGGCTTATTTATTTTAGCTGTAGAACAATTTCAACATTTGAAACCCAACAATTGAAACATTTTTCAATTATTTGAAAAATAATTTACAGTCAGAAGGTAGCAGTCGAAGTCACCTTAAGGAGAAAAAATGAATTTATGTTGATTCAGAAAAGCAAAGCACAGTGGGAAATAGCTTTGAATGTGCTGGCTATAAGGAATGTCAGACATTAATTTGGCAGATCCAAAGAGGGATGCACCTCATATGCATGGAAAAGACTTGTCAAAAATAACATCTTCAGAACTCTACAGTGATTGTTCTAAATCTCTCCGAAACTTAACAGATGTTGAGAATCATCATCAGCGATAATTACAGAGATCAGTTACTGGCTTATTACTGGCTACATTTTTTTTGCAAGAGCAGTGCTGTGTTTTCAGCAGATGGCCTGGTGCCATGCAGCAGGGCAGCCAAGCTGTGGGCTGAACAAGTTACCCCCCTGTGGTGCTGCCTGCCTCCCTGGAGCACAGCAGAACCTACACAAGCTGAGCCTGCTGCAACATGAGGGTCTTCTGATATTACTGAGGAGCCAACGGAGCCCTGGTACTGCTGATTCTTGTGAGAGGAACTCTCATTCTTTGGGTTTTGCATTAATCACCTGTCTAAAATCAGGAAATTCTGAGGGATAGGGCATTTCCTACTTCTTTGTGGACTGAGAGTTCCTCAAAACTGAGAAGTGTTTCCTTTGACTTCTTATTGCCCAATGGCTCATGGGTGTTCAGAGAGAAGAAAAATGTAATTTCAGGAACACAGGGTTGTTACTGCAGAACAGATGAGGACATCTTTAGTCTACTATCATCTGTGACAGAAGACAATTAGCATTGCTATATTTTATACTGGAATTGCATCATGTCTTACATGGTGTAAAAAATACCACAAAAAGTGAATATTTCTTTGAAATACTCTTCTTTCTAAACAAAGAAGAAAGGAAACCCATAAATACTGAAAAGGAAAATGACATCTTACAAAGTCATAAACTTGCATTATATAACACTGCACCACAGCCCCAGCTACTGATCAGCAGTGTCTTGGAAGGAAGGAAGGAAGGAAGGAAGGAAGGAAGGAAGGAAGGAAGGAAGG
>WEIV01019865.1:135769-164982 GCA_013390005.1 Calyptomena viridis
AAGGAAGGAAGGAAGGAAGGAAGGAAGGAAGGAAGGAAGGAAGGAAGGAAGGAAGGAAGGGAGGGAGGGAGGGAGGGAGGGAGGGAGGATACCATCCTAGTTCTAGCATTGGTCCAGCTGATGAGATGTCCAGGATCCTGGGGGACAAGCCACACCCAGGCTTAGTGGGGATACCTTTATATAGATAGGTTTTCCCTGGCCTGAAGAGATTTCTCACTTTCTATGCAAATTAGTTATCATGCACAGTCCATTCTTTCAGACCTTTCTGGAAATGGGTTGGAGAGCTTTGGAAGTCTTTGGTGGTCTTGATCCCATCCTACAGTCCATGCCCAGTTCTTGGTCTCATTCCTGCACTTGCATGGTACTGCATTGTGTTTATCTTCAGGAACTGTAACAAGGTATTTGTCCCAGAAAAGTGCTGCCCTATCTCGCCCTGGCCCTCCTTCTTCAGCCACATCTTGTCCTTTCTCATGGTATGTTATTACCCACAATTTCGTCTGTTATTACCAATGATCCTTGATTGGCTCCACAGCCATCTGGCTATCACTGTTTGAAACATGCACATTGACCCCTTTTCTTTTGGGATTCTGCAGACCATTTTTGACAATGCAGACTGACAATACCAAAGTGAGTTCAACAAACAATTGGTTAGAGGTGAAGAGTAAGGAAGGTCAAACAATAATAGCATGAGCAAGTTCTGGTGATTACCTGATTCTGTGTAATTTTCTAGTTGCCTAAAGGTACTTAGATCCTACTGTTTCATGTGAAGTGTTTCACTGGGGTGTACTTAATTTTCTTCCTGGTAGATGCTGTGTAGGTGCAGAGGTGTGTTTTGGATTTAGTATGAAAATAATGTTGATAACACACTGATGTTTTAGTTGTTGCTAAGTAGTGCTTACCATAAACTAAGGACTTTCCAGTTTCACAAGCTCTGTCATTGAGGAGCTGCATAAGAAGCTGAGAGAGAGTATAGCCAGCTGACCTGCACTAAGGAAGATTCCATACCATGAAATGTCACACCCAGTGTATAAACTGGGGGAGTTGTCTGGGGTCCTGCTGATTGCTGCTCAGGGGTGTTCTGGGCATCAGTCAGCTGGCAATGTGCCATTGGATTGTGCATCACTAGTTTATCTTTTTTCCCCCCTCTCTCTCTCTTTTAAAATTATTATTACAATTTGTATTATTATAATATTTCATTTTGTTTCAATTATTACACTTATCTCAACCCCAGAGGTTTATCTTTTGATTCCTTTCCCCCTGGGGTGGGTGGAGTAGTGAGGTGAAGTGAGCAACTGGCTGTGTGACATTTAGTTGCTGGCTGAGATTAAACCATGACAGGTGGCAGAGTTGAGTTGCAAAAAGGGAGCTAAAGGAAATATTCTCTACTTTTTCCATCACCCATCTATCACGTATCAAGGTCAATGTAACAAAACAATAAGATACCAGTACAGTTGTGGAGTAAAATAACAAAAGCTGGAGACAATGTTAAAGTGAAGGGGTTGATCCTTGATGATATATGATAAAAGCACCATTATAGGGAAGGACACATAGCTGTAAGGTCAAGCAGCTGAGCAACAGAAGTAGAACCTAATGCAGCAGTGGAAGAATGGTGCAAAGGAGATTAGCAGCTGAAGAAGCAAACAGGGAAGATGATGAAGTCATCAACTCTGAGCACATGTGGCCCAGGAGCAGAGACTCTAGCTCTAGTGGAAAAGAGAAGGACTCATATGACAACTTCTGACGTTTGGTCAAAGAATAGGAAGCCAGATCTTAGAGATATTAGGATGGTAAACAGAGCATGTCAGTTTGCATGTTAGAGCCACATGAAAATCATGGCGTCTATTAAAATGATGACTGTATATCAGCCTCATTGAATCAGTGTGATTGACAGTGAAGAAACTTTTAAATCTCAGTTATCTCAGGTTATGAGAAAGCCACATAGAGGCCAAAGAAAGAACTGGATGAAGGGAGGTGGGTGAGGACACAGGAGTTCTTTGAGTCCCTCAGTTGAAAATGTCACAGAGACAATATCGGATAATAGCTGAAAAAGAAGGAAAGGAGAAAAATTATTCATGTGGTTCAGACTGTGAACTAACAGGAAGAATCATTAGAGAAATAAATTAAGGTGAACAAGGGATGGAAGGTTTTCAAGAAGCAGGGAACAGTGGTCTTAAAAGTTCAAGATAAGATGAATGGGGTAGGAGTTGAGACCCCAAGATTTCCTTAGCACAGTTAATCATTTGGAGCTAGAACACAAGGGCTTCCCTTAAGCACCGACTCCTCTGTCTCTTCTGAGGGCATAATCTAACTATTCAGTCCTTCCTTTTCTTCAGAAAGGAAATTAGCCCGAGAGAACAAAAAGAAAGATAGCTAAAAATATACAGTGAATCATGGAAAATTATATCTACTAGATTTCGCAGTATACTGCTATTGCCATAGTAACCCTGGTTGGTAGATTACTGCAAGCTGTTTCTTTGCTAAATTTTCCTGGAAGCTTTGCTAATTCTCAGTTTGGTTTCAACATGAAGTTTAATAAAGAGTAACTCAGAGACCTCACATTGTCTCCTTCTATTTCTCTTTTGCCATGTCCCCATTTTATTCCCCTTTGTAAGCGGTATGTCCTTTATGGAACAGTTTTCAAAGGCATCATTTGCCAAAGTTGCAAATGGACTTGTAGTAGGATTTGTGCAATTTGTTTGGTTTTTGATTCTAGATTTCTAATTCAGCAAAATGTAATCCTTTGTTGAAAAGTGAAGTATTATTTATTACTGCTTTCTTTGGTTGTTTTTTCATTCCATCTAACAGAAAAGTCCAACTCATCAGTGGTGCAGCACCATATATCACTAAGCAAGAAAGTAAAAAATAGCATGAGAGGGAAAACATGAAAAGAGACCTTACCTCTTTGTCCTGTTTTCTGAAACTAACAGCTTCCAACTGTGATAACAATCCCCAACCTGAGAGAAGGGTAGGATATATAAAGAAAGAAGGCAACTCAACCAATGAATTTATTTGGTGAGAGTTTCTTTCTCAGATATTGCAGAGCTGCATTTCATGTGTGCTTTGAGAAACAGTGCTTTGTATTCTGCCTCCATGTATGTATAACTAGTCCCCTTTTTAACTCTTACCTTGTGGAAATTTTGGAAAATTAGGACAGGTAGTGTATAGTGCCACAATAGAAGATGAACTGAGTAAAACTGGGAAAACATTGTGAGTTGAGTTCACCATTGTTGATACCTGCTTGGTAATACACAATGAAACTCATGCAGTGTCATTCTTGAAGAGCAATGCTGTTGACCTTTTCCATCCAGAAGTGGAAACATGTCCAAAAGAATGGTATCCTTCTGCAGATGTACACGCTCATGACCATGTGGTGTCCTCTAATCGCCATTCTTTGGCCAATGAGTTGTGAAACCAAGTATTATTTTAGATTTTTGAAATAGACAAGTGATTGCTTTGTCCATTTGATATAGTTTATTAGAATGTAAAAGCTGAATGCATCTCATTTTTCTTTTAAGAGGAAAAATAGTATAATTGTGGACATCTAGAAGGAGCAATGATGTATTCATGTGGAAGAACAACACCATTTAGGGGAAAACCTTTGTGACAATTGAAGTGCCAGCTTATTAGAGAGAAGGGAAAAAAACCCTTGGTGTAAACAGGAAGTTCCTGTTTGGCTTGATTCTTGAGCATATCAAGAAGGCTGACCCATCAAAGAAACAACTTTACAAGTCATCAGATGTGGGAAGAAATTTTCATGCTTGCCATCAGCAAACACAAAAATGTAAGAAGGAATTTATAAGGGATATACAATCTCTTTTGCTTGGAGAGAAAAAGAATGCTAAGTTAAAAATAAAGCTGAAGGCAGTGTTTCTGTACAAAAAGCTTTTGGAGTCAAAGCTCTTAACCTTTTAAAATATGATTCAGTCATCTACATAAACTTATGTTGGGCAATGCAAATTTAATTCTTGTTGCTGCATCATACTTTTGAAGACCCTGTGGTTAAATCATAAACTATTGTGTTTCATCTACAAAATGGGCCAGTAATTTCCTTTTGTTGCTGCTCCCTCCTTCTGGATGGTAAGGAGGAACTCAGTAAGTCCTCTGAAAATGGAGCTGTATTTTCTTTATAAAACAAACAGACCTGTATGAGAAATGAGTATCAGAGAAGACCTGGCAGAATCAAAGAGTGTGAAATAAAACAGGAAGGGAGAGCAGCTGTACAAAGTGAATGTAAAGTGTCCCTTGAAAGATTCTGTATGAGTGCTCCTTCTGGTGAGGGAATTGTTATCAACATACAGGTGTATAGTTGTAGACTGAGAGAAACAATGGAGAGTAGGAGTATGATTGGAGACTGGTGGAGGTCTGGGGCAGGTTACAAAAATTTATAAAATACTGGAAAGATTTAGAAAAGAAAGATCCCAAAAGTTGTAAGCAAGAAGCATATTCAAATGTGAGCTCACTTGAAGGAAAAGTATGGTATACAGCCACAAGTAGGTCAACTCTGAATCACTGAAGTAATATCCAATATTGGGTTAGGAAAAAATATTTCGTATCTTTCCTACTGACAAATCTCTCTCTAAACATAAATCAGTTTGGAATGAGCTATCTCGAATTCCTCAAAGAAAGTTCAGTTACCCTTGAGCAGCTGTTATAGAATGGTTTATTATTTCAGTGCCTACACACAGGCTTTCTCCTAGGAATAACATCTAAAAAACATCTTAACACAAAAATCTGAAATGAGCCACCTTTACTTAGTGAAACATATAAGGAATTGGAGAAACATGTCAGATGCTAATATTTCAAAGTCTATTAGAAGTGAATGACCAAGATTCTCACACATTTTGATAGTCTGTTCCTTCTTCCTACCCTATGCAGACACATAAAATTGTTGCAATCTGTCACACATATTGTCTCCTTTAATTAATATTTCTCATCACACTGTGTGGCCAGATAACACACAGTGTATTGTAAAAGAAAAGGAAGGTTTCCTAGAGAATTATTGAGCTGATAGATCAGTGCTCCTCTTTTGTCTTTTACAGTTGTGGTGATTTGAGGGGGAAATCCTATTTATGCAAATTCTAGTCGGCATAATAACATTTCTCAAATCACACATTAGAAAGGACAGAAATGAGGGCTTGCCTCATTGGAATTCTCCCCAACACACCCCAAATCTAAAATGTTGCAGTGATTTTCCCTGAAATTTACTGGCAAGGGGTGAAATCGAGGACCCGTAATATTTCTCTCTTTGACACAAAAAGGGCCAAATTCCATGGTGGAGTAATTAAAATAGAAGCCTCCAACTTAGTGTTTGCTCTGAGTTTTTTAGTCTGGTTTTCTTATGCAACAAAGATCACGTGGTCATGAAGACAGAGACCTCCCCTTACCCATTTAAGAGGTATTAGCTGGCCAGGGAGGCAGCATGGTGTTCCTGAGCAGAGAGTTGGCTCAAATGTAACTGTGAATTAGTAACCCAGCAAACCATGCTGCCCTTTGTTCAGCCAAGCAAGTAGAAACTGGGGGACCAATCCATCTGGAAGTGGAAGAAAAGGAAGAATATCCAGAGACACAGTTCTGTAGGTCACTAGGCCCCATTATTTCTGTGTCTGATGAAACAACCAATTTCCTATAAAGATAGCAAGCCAAGGGATTTTCTTGGGCCTTCTCTCACACTTTAGAGTTCTTTGTTGCAGAAGAGAAAGTAGAATTGCAAAGCATGTTCTCTGCTTAATGAATGGTCCTTATTGACATTGAAAACCATGTAGAAATCCCAAAGTGATCAGATTACCTCGTGAACTGGAGAACACTTGCCCAATCTTGTTTTATTGATGATCTGGATGAGGGGACTGAGTCCACCATTAGCAAATTTGATAACACCAAGTTGGAGGGGAGCGTCGATTTGCTGAAGGGTAGGAGGGCTCTGCAGAGAGACTTGACAGGCTGGACGAATCCAACGGCATGAGGTTCAACAAGACCAAGTGTCAGGTCCTGCACTTTGGCCACAACAACCCCCTGCAGCGCTACAGGCTGGGGACAGAGTGGCTGGACAGCAGCCAGGCAGGAAGGGACCTGGGGGTACTGGTTGACAGGAAACTGAACATGAGCCAGCAGTGTGCCCAGGTGGCCAAGAAGGCCAATGGCATCCTGGCCTGTATCAGGAATAGTGGGGCCAGCAGGACTAGAGAAGTGATTCTTCCCCTGTACTCGGCACTTGTCACACCTCAAGTGCTGTGTCCAGTTCTGGGCCCCTCAGTTTAGGAAGGATGTTGAGGCTCTGGAGTGTGTCCAAAGAAGGGCAACAAGGATGATGAAGGGACTGGAGCACAAGTCCTGTGAGGAGCGGCTGAGGAAGATGGGGATGTTTAAAAAGGGGAGGCTCAGGGGAGACCTTATCACTCTCTACAACTGCCTGAAAGAAGGTTGTAGCCAGGTGGGTATCAGTCACTTCTCCCAGGCAACCAACAGTAGGACAAGAGGGCACAGTCTTAAGCTGCACCAGGGGAGGGTTAGGTGAGACATAGGAAGAAGTTCTTTACAGAGAGAGTGATTGGGCATTGGAATGGGCTGCCCAGGGAGGTGGTGGAGTTACCGTCCCCAGAGGTATTTAAGAAGAGACTGGATGTGGCACTTGGTGCCACAGTCTTGTTGACAAGACAGTGTTAGGTCAAAAGTTGGACTCAATGATCTCAGAAGTCTTTTCCAGCCTAGTTCATTCTGTGATTCTGTATTTACTGTGAACTACCATTGACATTGCAACTTGTATTTTTTTCCTTTCAGTTCTCCAGTTCCTTGGGCAAATGGGTTGCAAATATAGGAGACTTGACCTGATTTCAGATGGTCCCATTATTAGAGGACAGCACTACTTTTATGCAGAGAGATCTGCACAGACATACATATTGTATTGCAACACTAATGAATATATACTGCTTTGACATTGTTCTTGTTTGAATTTCATATACCAAAACAAAGCAATAGCTAACTTTTGAGTTATATTATAATTCATACCATGCTGGTGGGTTTAAATTGATTTTCATACTAGTAACTAGTTTCCAACTATATAAGGTTAGTCAATAGGACTTAAGCTCCAACAATGCTTCTTGAATTGATATTAATTTTAACATTTACAGAATTCACAGGGTTTCTAGTCTGATTAAATACTTGAAATGCTGACATTTTAAAAACAGTATGCAAAAGGGCCTTTATAATTACTAAAATTTCATCTAAAACTTTAACCTGGAGAGGGCCTTGCAAATTTGGATGTTAGAAATGATTCAGTGTTGGATTTCTAATTTAGAAACTGATTTAACTAGCAGAAGTCTTCTGTTAACCAACTACCTAAAATTTATTTTGAAATGTCATTTCATGGCAAAAAGAATTCAAAATATAGAGGAAACTGGAAGGTAAGAAATTCTAATCTTTTCCTCCTCCTTACTCTTGAGAAAACTGTAGTTTATTCACAGGATTTTCTGACAAGACCACGAGCAATAGCAGACTTGATCCTTAGATCCCTTTTTGTTCTGTGCACAATTTTTCCAGAGCCAGGGGACAAAATGGAACCTTCAACAGAGTCTAATCTTGATGCAAGGGGAACCACATATGTAGCTGTTTTCAGACCATAGCCCTTTTTAACCAAATCTGTTGTCTAGGGGATGTAGTCAGTCAAAATATGTTAAAATTTTATCCATAGACTTAGAGCGAGTTTTTAGAGGAAGCATCTGCAGCAGAGCAACTAAATGCCAATAGGTGCTATCATCACTAAATATTTCCAATATATATAATGTAATTTAACAAAAGGCTAGAGGAGAATTTTCAGAGTTCTGAGCTGAAGAAACCAAGTTACAAGTTGAAGAATCATAGAATGGTTCAAGCTGGAAGGGACCTTGAGAAGCTTTATTGCTTTCTTTGAATTTTGAAAGGGAGATGCTGATTTCCCTCATTCCCTGACAGTAATGGGCAGCGTGGTTTGGCACAGTGGTTTCAGAGGACTTGTGCACCCTGTACAGTGCAGCGAGACCACCCCTGGCCCAGAGGGCAACCAGGGCTGGTCACTCCCCACAGACAAGGGACAAGGCATCAAGACACAGGCAGCCCAGGGGCAGAGCCCCACAGGCCAGGACCACTAAGGCCAAGCCAGGCAGGCAGAGCCAGGCAAAACACTCAAGGACAGATGACCCCAAATGGTGGCTAGGAGCCCAGAGCAGCAGGAGAAATCTCAGTGACAGATAGGCCCAAAGCTGAGCTGGAAACCTGCCCAAGGAGGGCCTCGAACAACAGTGTCCACAAGCACAGCAGCGGCAAAACTGAGAATAGACACACCTACAACACAGCTGAGGCCAGAGCTGAGTTTAAATGCAGACCCCAGGCCCAGGGCATGGCCCCAGGTGAAGTCAGTCTGAGCCACTGAGGCTGTTAGTGCACTACGCCAAACAGTGCACCAGCCCTGAAAGACCAAAACTAACCTTCTCAACACTAGAGACACCTGCATCATACCATGTGTTTCCCTGGCAAAAAGTGTCTTTTTATTAGCCCTTTGCATACAGGCAAGAGAGATTCTAGTGTGTTTTTCTACCTATTTATCTGAATGGTTATCAGCCTACCAGCTTTGGAAACCCTCTTCTGACTTTCAAAAGGGTCATCAATTAAAGCTGGTTAAAGGTAGAGCAACTCTCACATAAGGACAGTTATGGAAAGGTTGCTCACAAGAATATGAATGTCTGCTAAGGAATAGCATATTTAGGCTGGATCACCATTAAGTAGATTCCAAAAAAAATGTTAAAATGAATCCTAGATGCATAAACAAACATCATTTGTTTTAGCAATGTGAATCTCAATGGTACACAGGTGTCGCCTTCTTTACTAAAAATAAAATTCACCAGGGCAATAGCTTCTGAATAAAACAATGCTAACTGATCTTACAGGTGCTTCCCTTAGTAGTTGATGCATTTCCAAGACAGTGTGTAGAATGAGAGCTTGCTTAGAGCAATACTTCTGAAATTAAACTTCATCAGCCTGCTGAGCAAAAGAAACATACTCTGCCTTCACCTGAGTGCTCTCTGTCTTCAGTGCCAAAAAGAACAGATGTGGCTGTAAGCAACCTCACTACACCAAAGGCTCTCTGTGTTCTGCCTTCAGGACAGCTTTGTCTGGACTAGACCACTAATTCATAGTGGGAAGCAGATCAGGTGCAGTCAGTCTTGCAAAGATCTGAGCCATGAGCATAACCCAAAGTGACTGCTGGTCTCCCCAGGACTTGTGAAGCTTTAAAGGCTGAAGGTAGTTTCTTACTCTTCCTCAGCCTTTACACAGTTTCACTTAGCTGCGCCTCGCATCATAGTACCAGAGTGACTCTGATGCACTCAAGGAATGATACACTGGAAAACTACTTTCTGAATACACATAAGTGAGTAAAGTGTGTTATGCAGGGTATTTAAGCTTTGAAAGTGTTAGAAATTAGGGACTATTTCTGTTATGTGGAAGTGTCAGCAAATACGCTTTGCATGGTTTTCACATTTCTATGCTGCATTTCTTACACTATACAGTAGATGGCAGGAGCCAATAAAAAAATTTCAGTGCCGTTTTCGTAGAAGGAACTAAGTTGATCAGACTTATCTTTGTTAGCTTCTCATGTTTAATTTAAAATAATTACAGCAGACCTTTTACGTTTTTGGACATTGTTAATGCACATAATATTTCTCCTCTTGCAAGGTTTATTTCCTTTTAATGTAACTTTTATTATTAAAAGATTAGTCTTTCAAGATTGTGTTGATATTTGAGATTTTTTTGATGAGCTCTGACATTTACTAGGCAAATTGGATAAGTTTCTTAACTTAAATTCCACTTAAGGTTCTGTTTTTATGACAGGTGAAATATTTATTTCCATGTTATTTGCATTTGAATCCCTCAGTCATACTACAAACAACAGAAGAAGAACATGCTTAAGGCATTAAAAAAAAAAAAAAGAAATAAAAATCCTACCAGAACTGATAAAAACAGGCATAGGTTCAAATATTCAGTTGCAAAGAATGAACCCCCTAAATTGCCCTTTCCAAATCTAATAAAAAAAGAAAATATTTTACTTTCTGACTATCAATCAAGATTCCTTATGAAATATTTAATAATTTTTTTTAAAGAAAGGGGTGAGATAACTCATGACTACGAGGAATATAACATCCTATTGTCAGAATTAGTTGCTCACTACATCTTGCAGTTCAAGGGGACCTAGCAGAGTAACATAAACAAGCCTTATGAGAATTTTTTCTTTGAATGCAGCATGGTCCAGCTGGCAGTCTGGGGAGTATGTGATACACCCAGCCTGTCTCTCCTTCCTTAGAGGAGATAAGTGTCGTTTGATGGTATATCCTCTTTGCCCAACCAGCTGAACATCTCAGCCTGTGCTTGTATAAGTCAGGGGTTTCAAGACTGAATTTCCACAGGAGAAGAAAGACAGGCTGCAGCCATGCCTTCTCTCATATAGTAGTGTGGCTCCATGTTTACAAACCCTGTGGGACCTGTGAGGCTGCCATCTGTCCTGCATTGCTGGAGGAATTGAACCATGTTGCTTTAAAATATTAGAGAACAGGCAGTTAATTTTGCAAATGTGGAAACAGGCAAATATTAAAATTACTGTTACTTTAACTGAATCTGGAAGCCCTGTAATGCCATTACTTCCAGCTATCACTGTCTGGATTATAAATTATCTCAGAGATGATGCATAAACATCTGGCTAAAAGGAGGAGTTACCACCACACCTTTTTTCTGTGATCAAATACATGTTGCTATCGAAGTGGATTACTTGGGGATTCATTGTTACTGTAAATCTGTCAATGAAATCTTAACTGAGAAATCTGGTTTAATGTGAATGAAGAACTCAAAAGAAACAATTTCTACCTCTATTAAATACACTTGCAATCCTTGTAGGTAATTGTTATCAACCTTCCTGGACTTTAGTTGTCAGACTTCTTCAAGGCCTTTGGCTGCCTGTGCCCATGGTCAGTTCTGATTCATGCAGGGGTGAGGCTGATGTGCAAGAAGCTCTGTGAGACTGGCAAATATAATGTTCCACATATAGGCCTTTTGTTACAGATTCTGTCCCCCAATCCATCCATCCATCCATCCATCCATCCATCCATCCATCTATATATATTTAATTTCCTTCCTTTGGCACTCTGTGAAATACGCTCTACTCTACACCTTCTTCTGCTACTTTTGCAAAACTACATTTTGCTGAATATAAGATATATTTTTAAAAAGCTTTTTTAAAGCTCTTAGCTTCCTAAAGCCCCAGTGGAAGTGACAAAAACTGTTTTTAATGAGTCCTGAAGGCAGCCTAGAGGCTGCACTGACTGAAACGTTACATTTTTAACAGAACTTACTTCCTTAGTCTAGCTGTGATCTCTCTCTCCATCTTATACCTTCCTCATCTATACTCTCTCTCTCTCAATCTACCTTCATAGTTCCATCAATTTCAATTGCAAAACAATAGTTACAAATTTAGCCCAATAGCTACAATTTTGTATTGAACTGCTTATTATAACGGTTTTATGTCAGACTGACAGCATTTCTAGCCTTACATCCTGAGATCTAATGGAAAATCTTAAAAGTTTAGGAAGACATTATTTTGGGAGTTTGTGAGTCATTAGGTATGGCTCAGAGTCTATGAACTTTGGGAAAAAAAACCCTGAAGAAACTAGGACCACATACAATGTATTGGTATCATGGATTATAGACAGAACTTTGTAGAAGCAAAACTAAAACACATTACCTTATTTTCAGATAACAATTATTTCTGATTTAAAATGGTTTCTTAAATCTCTCTCTACAAAACTGAAAGTCTAGAGGATGAATTTTACCTTATGCTTCCATCAGGTGACTGCTATTCACACAGAAAGGGAATGAATAGAAGACTATCTCCACTTCAGACACTTTTGTATTTCTAAACTATCATTAAAATGTCACAATCCCATTGCAGTCCTGTTCACTTCAGGATTTTCTCTCTTATCGCAGCAGTCAGTAGGTTTGGGCTCTTTGCTTTTCTTGCCATTGTGCACAATTTCATACCATAAGAAGAGGATAATGATTGCACATCACAGAAAGTTTTTGTGTTTTCTGCTTCATATACCAGGGTGTAACTGAACCTGTTGGTGATCTAAATTATTCCAGTAACATTTTGAGGTGTCTGCTCTTCCTCCAGTAATAATTACAGGCTGTGGCAAACTTCCTCTGAGTGGAGCAGAAAGGCTATAATGACAGACAATTGCAAGAGAAAGGACTGAAAAAGTTATGTTAAATTTTCACACCTCAGTACTCAGACAAGTCACTGCCCAAATTCTAAATTGAAATCCACCATCAAAGTTGGTATTAATTAGTCATATATGAGCTCCTGACAGAGGCCAGAAGCCTAACAGATCTTGGACAACAAAGTTCTTTCATGCTCTTACAGTTGATCTGTCCAGATCAGTGCAAAGGCTGAACAAGACTGATGTGGGGACTTGTCATCTCAAGGGCCAAACAGAATAACTCAGAAGAGAATTGGGCAGGCATATGCAGTGAAACTACAAGCATTAATCTGAGGTTCAAGCTAGCTTGATTGGGAGCAGCTTCAGGAGCAGCCAGAATAATTGTAGCTAATGGGGAGTATTTGCTTAAATATGCCATTATCTTGTCTTGGGACTCAGAAGACATTGGACACGTTCTCAACACCAAGGTGGCAGGGAGCATTCAAAAGACTTCAGTACTTCTTACAAGGTCTGTAGGTGCTGTTTTGACATGATGAGATAGGAGTCTCCCAGTTGCTACTCTGCCTTTTGGAAGAAATGGGAGGTCCATACTATATCACAGGACTACAGCAGGGATGCAGCAGCAGCTCAAAATTCCTGTTTTCTATTTCAGTGGTAGGGAAAGCCTCAGCTTTCCTAGTAGGGCATCCTAGAGATGCCATTCCCTTTTCTGTCCTTTTCAAAGCTGATAGATACTTTGGTCTTTTTCTGTGGTGGACAAACACAGGAAAGCAGCAGACTGAACAGTTTGCAGGAGGGTACTGTTCTGCAACTTGCTGTTTTAGCTGTACAAAGGCAGCAAAGTACACCAGAGACCAGAGGTATGTGTATATTGGGATGAAAGAATGCCACAGTGCATCTCAGAGCTTTCCTATCACTAAACAGACTTTTTGTGTCTGTGCTCTTATTGTGTCCAAGGCCAAGACTAAATACAGCTCAAGAGCAGTTTCCTGTCTCTGAGATGAGGAAGAATGCTGTGACATTTCTTGGCTTGTATCTATACTGCAGATACCTGAAAACTAAAAACCTCTAAGTCTTTCTAGCTGCAGTCTTTTTTTGGCACCAATTTAATTCTAAATGTGAGAGTCTCTGAATAATTTGGAATTATTTTTACATCTTTAACAGGAATGAGAAACATTATCTCTAGACTTGAGTTTGGACAGAGACTCCTGATTCTGGACTCAGTTGTGGCCTAGTTTGAATCCATGAGGTCATAATGTTTTCCAACTCTGTCTTTTGTTAGTAAATTTATATTTCTTTCTAAGTGTAAGGAAGACTACTTAGCTAGCACTTGAAAAGTTTGTTCCCTGTGTTGTCAGGTTATCTTCCCTTCACATCTGAAACCTCTCCATCTATTTGCTTCTCAGGTTTTCTTCTGTAAGCCTCTCTCTAGTCTTTCCAGAAGACAGGTCAGAACAAACTCAGTCATCCAAAGACGTTTTCAGAACTCATTTCCAATTCTGTTATGACAATGATGTGTAGGTTTACTTTCATTTATGTTTTATTTCCAATTCCAAGCTCTAACTTATCTCTCACAAGACCTTTAGATACCTAGCTAGATGCAAACCACCTCTGTTTGCTTGCTGGTATAAAGTTATGCATTATCACTGAGATTATTCCTGGAGTTCTAGTTACTGGAATGAACCCTCTATTCCTTTACAGCATTCACTGCCCACAGCTTAGATTGTGACTTCTCCACAATGAACGCCTGTCACATGGAGGTGAAGTGACCTCTAGCAAGTTGACATTTGTTTCCTGTAAGCTTAAACCCTGGTTACTCAAAAAGCCCTTTCATTCTTTCCACCCTCAACAAACACTCCCCTCACATCAAATGAGTTTATTTATTTCCGTTAAAGACTAAAGCCTCAGCTCTATGAGGATCTGGTTCAACAAACTCTTTTACAAGCATTTTTTTATCCAATAGGTTTGATATAAATGCATGCACCACAATGGATGCAATCCCCTTTCATTTTCCTCCACATTATAGCAACCTAACAAAAGTGGTACAGATCAACCTCTTGCTGTATGTTTTTTTTCCTCTTGCTTCCTACTCACACAGAAATATGGGGTCATTGAATTTTTTATGCATATATTTATGGACACATTTACTTTCTTAATTAAGCTATTATTTTATTTTAAGAGGATGCCATCCATATAAAAAATCATAATAAAATGTTAAAGTTACTGGCTACTACTGAAAGAATGAAAATTATTTACTTCTCATCATTATCAGCGTTTGACTTTTCACTCATCTTGGGGCATGGATGCTGAAAATAAACCAGTAAGTTTCACTTCTGCTTAAAACTTTTTTGCATTAGAACAAGGCCACTTTGAATAGGCTGAAAACATAGCAGAAAATTACATTCACATTAGATTCTCTATGGAATTACAGAGGAACAGCTAATTCCCAAAAACAGTTCTGTATATTTTGGATTTTAGGGAACCAAAGACTTGACATTCTACTAGAACATTGAGAATTAAATTATCATCCAAAAAGCACAGCTGGATGCCTGTAGCTATGTTTTTTTGCTTACCAGAGGAAAGAAAACAAAGGTAAAGTTAAATATATTATAAAATTCTTGTGTGTGTCTGAGTTGCGAGATTGAGTGTCTACATAAGAAGTTCCTCTTCCTTTAGATGCTACTAAATAGAAGCTTGTACCTCGTTCAGAATACTGTCTCCATCTCTGTTGGTATTTATTATACTTTCCATCTGGCTTACAGATCCTAAACCTTGGGCAGCAACTTGTCTCCGTAGTAGGGTCTTATTCAGCCAAGTAAACCAAGTGACAATAACACCTATGTGTTTTGGGCTGTTACAAATGGCTCATTAAATCTCTGGTTTCCTTGAAATGCATTTCTGATCTCAAGAAAAAGATGGGACATAGACTGGTGTTGCAGATACAGATTTGATCTAAAGCTAACTATGTCAGGGGCTGCCTGGAGCAGCATCTCTTCTCTTAGGTCTGCTGGCTGCTCTCTGCATGCTGTGAAGAAAAAATAACAAAGCACTGCAGGTAAAGAAATATTTTCCTCTGATTTGTTAGTTTTGTACGTCTTCTCACTGTCTCCCCTGTCTGTCCTGTACATACCTTGGCCTTGACGTCTTTGTAACTGACTTGCTTTCCACCACAAAGACGTCACCACAGAAACAGTTTTGAGTCACCTTCATTCAAGGATAGTCACTCAAGTGCCCATGGAATCCAGGAACCAAAGTAGCTTTAAAAGCTTCTGTGTAGTTGATCTACTACAGATGATGAGCAACTAAACCCCCTGGTGCTCAAAAACTTTTACTTGTGAAAATAAAAATCCCCTCACAAGAGTAATATTGAAACAGATTTGTTCGTGCATCTTAGTAATCTCTGTGATCTTAGTAAAAGTGACAATCTTACACGACATTTAAACCAGTGATGGAGTGATGGAAGTGCTCAATGACCCCCCTCCCCTTTTATTCTTTTTTCTGCTAAGAATATGTATTTGCCCTTCCATATAGGCTACTGGAAGGGTGAGCTTACTTACCTGATCCATCTTATGAACTATGTGTTCATAAGCATATTTAATAAATTGGTTCTTCGCATCCTTGTGTAGAATGGAGACATCACATGCTGTATTAGAAGCTTTGTTGATACTGAGAATCAGATGGAAGATTTACTTAACACACTGGCAAGCAGCAAATCCAAAGGATCTGCCCCTGTCTGGTCTATTTTCAACACAGGCATCTTCCAGAAATACAGATCGGAGTGTTCTCAAGAACTCAGTTGTATATTCCCTGAGATATCTTTTGCTGTGGAAGAAAATATTTCAAGTTTGAAAAGGAACTAGTTTGAACTGGTTCCAGTTTGGTTGTTTGAAGTATACCTATCAAGCCTTCAAGAGTTCCAGGTTTGCTCACGGTGTGGAAACTTTTCCATTTACCACCAGCTAAATTTGTACACCTGATGCTGAAGCTACAGGGACACGATTTTTCTGTAGAATATAAATAAAGGAGGAAATATGGATTTCTTTTGTAGGGTGATAAACAGATCAATACTACATGAAAGAGATATTGATGGATATGAAACTTAATATAGTGAAGCATGCTCCTTTTATGATTTCAAAATTAACAGAATTTCACACTCAAACTTACATAGATTTTTTTTTTTAGCATAAACAGAAATTGTGCAAGGATGGTCAGAAGAAACCAGAGATTTAAAGTACAAACTGGTACAATGTCAACACTTTAGGAAAGAATTTATTAAGATGGGCATTTTACTAATAGAAGAGTGAGTGATTATCCTAGTAGCACAGAGAAAAATGAAGTAACTTCTGACATACAAACTAGCCATCTAGGAAAAGAAAAATGTAATCAAATGAGAAGTAGTATTTCATTCCACTTGGAAGGAGCATTCAGATAAGATACAGGGCAATTCAATATGATACACATAATTGCTTCTTAAGAGAATAAACAAAGAAGTGATCTATAGTAATGTATACCTGCACAAATTATAGCAAAATCTGGAGAGGGGGGCTCATTTTGTGTATGACACAGAAAAGTATCTATGGTTAATTAAATTATATTCAAAAGTCGTAAAGCTGTCAAAAATACCGAATGCTAATTTCTGAGATAAAATCAAAGTTTGCAAGGCGGTAAAACTGGAAGGTTCTGACAGTAAGTACCAGCTCTCCAGCAGAGTTTCAGACCTGCAGTAAGATCTGCCGGTTCCAGCATAGCCTTTCTTTGTCGAGGTATCCTAAGAATAATGAGAGAGCTGAGAGAAACACCAATGAAAGAAAACTAAACATGACAATACAAAATGCAGATTTACTACTGTGTAGATTTGCAAGATGAAGGATTTTACTTAGAAGAGAACTCCAAATACTGGATGTGCACATAAAAATGGAGAAAAGAAGACAAAAAAAATTTCATCTGGCAGTTACACCAAGCCTTTTAGTAAAATACAGAACTCGAGTAAGTTTTTCTGAGAGGTACAGAATAAGTAGAGTAAGTCTGATTTCTCATGGATCTGTATATTTTGTACTCCTAAGTACTATCTCTTCTCCCAGCAGTAACCCTAGCTGTCCCCGAGGTCTGTGCCTGGCCCAGAGACTGTCTGGCTTTGAGCCATTTGCTGACAAACAGAATGTACAATGTACTAGTTCTTCCTGCCTCTCCCTTGCGTTTCACCTGCCTAGCACAAAACTCATACCCAGGTAATTATCCTTAATACCTCCACCATTCTTTTAAATTTAGATTATACCAAACATGAGTCCCAACTAACATAATAATTGGTGGGAGATGGGTTAGAAGGCAAAGAAACAGCTTAGGGAAGGAGTTGGAAAAAATCTTGGATCATCATAAATACTGTAACATCAGCTGTTGTTCCTGTTTTTAATTGAGAATGTCAAGGATTATTAGGTTCCCAGGGAATAAGAATTGATTCCTCAGAAAAAATCTGACAGGAAAAAACCCAACAGCCTACTTTTCAAAGTCTTGAGATTCTCAGAACAGATTGTAGAAACAGCAGTGAAAATGCTTACTATATGACTGAGTAACTATATGAAAAGCTATAGTAAGTGCCAATGGTTTGTGTTTGTCTTTTCACACTTTTGCCAAAGATCATTTTTCACTCCAAGGACATTACTGAAAAAAAGACAACTATGAATCTTAAATCCTTACAGCTATTGCTTGGAGGAACAGGCAGAGTAAGAAAGAAAGAGTTTAACAGAATCAGTTAATGCCTTGACTGTAACTACTACAGAAATTTAAGGAATTTTGCAGTGGGATGCATGCATCATACTTCATTTCATAACATTGCTTGACTAACAAAGAACTTATTCCGATAAATAGATTTTATGTTTCTTAACTCTTAGTTATACTGAGGACAGTTATGACTTACATGAATCTTTGGCATGTCAAATAACATGTTAATAAATTACAATTATGCTGTACGCAAATTGTGAATCTTGTGAATCTTTTACAGCTGATTCAGTTTCCTATTTTATTTAACCAAAAAAGCCTTTTCTATTACTCCTGTATTACCCCAAAAGAAAAAGTTTCAGGATTCACCAGGTGCATCACCAATGAATATAATGTAAAAGAAGTTCCCAACTGGTTAACATTATGCAATAGAGAAAGATCTGTACTAAAAACTTCAGCCATTAGTAGTTTGTATTAACAAAAGACTTTGGTACCCAAGTTGATAAAGGACTGGTCCCAGGAAGATTTTGTAGAGGTGGTATATGTACTTTTAGATGTCTTGCCGTATATCACAAAGCTAAGTTTTGTATTTCAAGAGCTGGAATTTGACATTGCAATTGTATACATGTTAGTAAATCATTGCCTGTTATCTCCAGAGAGATGTACAGATGACAGGATCATGGGATGAGGAACAGCCCGCTGTTTGTTACCTACAGTGAATACAAACTGCATTGAAAACTGCTTGAGTCACGCAGTACTTTTCATTTCTGTCTTCTACAAAGAATGGTAAATCTGTAGGAGAAATATCATGAGATGTTTAAATTTAGAACCATAGAATCATTTAGGTTGGAAAAGACCTCAAGACCATCAAGTCCAACCCTTGACTGAACAACACTATGCCCACTAAACCATATCATCCACTCATTTTTTGAACACTTCTAGGAATGGTGACTCCACTTCTCTGGGCAGCTTGCTCCAATGCTTAATCACTTTCTCAGTGAAGAAATTTTTCCTGATACCCAGTCTGAACCTCCCCTGACATAACTTGAGGCCATTTCCCTTTATCCTGTCATTAGTTTCCTGAGAGATGAGACCCAGCCCCATCTTGCCACAACCTCCTTTCAGGTAGTTGTAGAGGGCAATAAAGTCTCCCTTAGCCTTCTTTTCTCCAGAATGAACAACACAGCTCTCTCAGCCATTCCTCACAGGGCTTATGTTACAGCCTCTTCACCAGCTTTGTTGCCCTTCTCTGGACACGGTCCAGCATTTCAGTGTTTTTCTTGAAGTGAGGGACCCCCAAACTGGACACAGGATTTGAGGTGTGGTCTTACTGGTGCCAAGCACAGGGGAATGATCACTCCCCTAGTACTGCTATTTCTGATACAAACCAGGATACCATTTGCCTTCTTGGTCACCTAAGCACACTGCTAGTTCATGTTGTGCTGTTGTCAATGAGGATGTATAGATCTTTTTCTGCCAGGTAGCTCTCCAACCACCCTTGCTGCAAGCCTGTAGCGTGGCATGGGGCTTTTGACCAAAGTGCATGACTTCATCATGTTGAACCTCATGCAGTTGTCTTTAACCCACTGAACCAGCCTGTCCAGATCCCTCTACAGAGCCTTCCTACTCTCCAGCAGATCAACACTCCCACCTAACTCGGTGTTGCCTGCAAACAATAACATCAGCATTTAGAGCATGGTGTCCATGTATCCTATATAACAAAGCTAAAAATCTTCCTGAGTCTGCATAGGATACCCAGGTGACATGACACATGTAAGGCCGGCTACCTGTGATTCCCCTTGCAAGTGAAAGCCATTGAGTTGCTCAGAGCCTGAAAATGAGATTCTCCTCACATGGAAAATACCTACATACTTAAAAAAACCCCAACAATGAATCTTAAATAGAGGTAAAGAGTTGCTCTTGTGTAGATTTTCACTGGAACGGTACAATCTGGAACACGATGGTGAGAGATGAGAGTGGCAGGGTGCTACTTTCATAAGAGTATGGCAGCTAATGTTGGGTCAACCCTGCCATGTACCTTATGTGAACAAGCCACACTGATTTCTTTATGGCACTTCCTCATAGTGGACCTTTCATATTCCTTCCAGCTCTCCAAATTCATTGAGCCTATGCTGTGCTCTCCCCACATTTGCTTGGCTCACTTGGCATAGTTATTCATGATGTGTTACCAACTTAAAGCACGTTTTTGCCTCTCTTCTCCCCATTGTCTACTTAATGTCTGTGGTGCACCTGGTGTCCCCCTTGCTTGTCACCTCTGGTGGGGCTTCACACTCCTTAGGCCCAGCTGTAGGGCTGGGCTGGGGTGGAAGTGAGAGAGAGGAAAGCAGGTTCTTCCTCTTAGTGGTGTGGTGGTGTGAGGGACGGAAGAGGCAAGGATGAAGAGGCAATGAGAGGGAAAGAAGAGTCAACTCCTTTTTACCAGAGGAGAAAGGGGGAAGTACTTCCCTGAGCAATAGGGCAGTTGACACTCCCCTTCCCTCACCACTTGGGTGGAAATGGTCCTCTGCCATTTGGGGGAGGCAGAGTAGGGCTGGAGCAGGATGAGATCCCTGTGGAAATGGTAAAAGAACTGTCTTGTTTATGGGGAGGTCTGGTAAAACTGGTGTGTGCACTCTGTGCCCCTTCCTTCAGGAGGCAGGGAGGGCAGGAGAGGAGAAGTCACCTCCTGGACCCTCTGTCTAGCCCCTCTACCTCATTTAGCCTTGGGACCCCTTCTCTTCCCACCAAATCTGAAAACCTTTCCTTTGCAAGGATCACAGAGAAAGGGAGGGACTGACATAATTAAAAACACAAAGTTTGATTGCTGTTCCTCCCCTCTTTGCAATGTTCCTGGAGCAGGTACATCTGAGAAGAGCTGGAAACCAGATGTGCCTGGCCCCTCTTCTGCCTTTTCTGAGTGGCTTGCAGATTACTTCTGGGCACAAGGATTTCAACTTCACAAATTCTGAGGATGTCTTTTCATTGCTAGCCCTAAGACAATGGGATCAAAATAGTGTCCCTGCTCCTGCTACCCTAGTAGCAGGTTAGTAGTGTCTGGCTGATACAGGTCCCCCTCACCTGGTTGCTGCGGAGCACCCTGGGCCAGTGCTAAATGAGGTCTGTTAATTTGGTGTGGCAGGCACATTTCCACAGCTATGAGGAAAATTGGAGTGTGCTATAATAATCTGTGTAAAGAAAGAAGTACTTTGAATGGCCAAGAGTGGGTAGAGATTTTGTAATGGATTTGGTTGGGCTGTTGCAAATCTGTGAATAAAATGAGGCCTAGCAAGGGAGTAGTTCCAAATAATGTGAGATTAGGAGAGGTAGCTGCTCCTTACTAAATGAGTTTCTATAAAAAAGTAATTGTCATCTGTTTTCTGCTGCTTTCCTACAGAGAGGAAAACGTGGCAGTGTTATGGTACAAAGAAAAAAATGTTTCCTGACCGAGTTGAAGGTTTGATTGCAAGCTTTGTGCAGCTGATTGGCACAGAGAAGCAAAATCTTGCTTAGCACCATGTTGGCAAAAACCATGCAATTGATGATTTACAATCCAGATCCAGCTGTCAGCACAATTTACTTTGCTTGCAACCTCATCCTTTATATTTCTTTCCTTGGGACACCTTGGTCCCCTTTATGCTATGGAGATGTAAAACCCATTTGGCAAAATCACATAAGGACATGGATGTGAATTTTGATCATGTTAATGGGCTATTTCTGGACTGTGTTCAGTGTGCTGAAGACATACATGCTGTGGGAAGATTGACTTGTAACCAAAGGTGGAGGAGCTTTATACTGTTTTCCATTGGTAGAGGCTAGTAATTTCACTATCTGTTTCACCAAAAAGACGTAATACAGTTCAGGCATCTTGTGTCTGGATGTGTAGTATGAGTCTACACTCTCTTTGATTGTCAGCCCAGTTGCAGGCACATATTTAGTTATTTATCAGGGAGAAGGAGAAACCAAAGGTGACTGTACAAGCTGGTAGCTAAAATGATCCCTTCTGTACTTATTTAGGCTGAGATAGAGTTACCTTTCTTCCCAATGGCTGGTATGTGGCTGTGTTTGGATTTGTGCTGCACACAGTGTTGGTAACACAGGGATGTTTTCGTTACTGCTGAGCAGTGCTCTCACAGAGTCAAGGCCTTTTCAGCTCCTCACTCCACCCCACCAGTGAGGAGGCTGGAGGAGCCCAAGTTAGATGGGAGGGGACACAGACAGGACAGCTGACCCCAGCTGACAAAAGGGATATCCTGTACCATCTGTTGACATGCTCAGCATTTAAAATTGGGTGAAGAGGAAAAAAGACAGGGACATTTGGAGTTGTCTTCCTAAGAAACTGCTACGTGTGATGGAGCCCTGCATTGCTGGAGATAGCTGAACACCCAGCTGTGGATGGGAAGCAGTGAATGAATTCCTTGTTTTGCTTTGCTTGCATGCATGGCTCTTGCTTTCTCTATTGAACTGTCTTTATCTCAACCTACCAGTTTTCTCACTTCTACTCTTCTGATCCTTTCCCCCATCCCACTGAGGGGTGTGTGTGTGAACAAGTGGCTGTGTGGGGCTTGGTTGCGGTTAAACCACACACCTCTGTGGGTGTAAATAAGCTCTGCTTTGAGGCTGCTGTCACTCATGATAAGCTTCTTGCAGGCCTGTAGGAATAGGGAATGGCTGTAATACCATATTCTGTTACCTTGGCCACATTCTGCCTACCAGCCTAGGTCAAGGGAGCAAGATTTAGCAGGCCAGGCTTACACTGATTGTGGAGGCTTTTTACACAGAAAGCATTTCTGTGGGTTCCTTTTCTACCTGTAATTGTGGTTCCACCAAAGATGAAATGCAGCTGTCAGCAGGCCCCAAAGATATGAGAGTAACAATTTCCACTCATTCCAAGTTTCAGGATGGAAAAGTTGAGAGAAGCATGATACTTAACCATGATATCTCAGAGATATGGGTTCATTTTCTGCCTTAGTTTTCAATTAGGTCAAAAGTCTTCCTGTGAGATTTTGATCCTACTCCATGTGTCAAAGAGTTTTTTTATGACACTCAAAGAGCTGCCACCAGCATGATGGAATGTCTGACTCAAAAGAATCCATATTTCTGTTCCGTTTTCTGTATTTTCAGGCATATAGGGTTGCTTGCCCAATTTATATGAAGTGACCCCTCCATGCTCAGCTGAAGTAAGACATGAGCACACATTTAAGTGATCATGCCACCCGCCTGCCTGCCTGGCTCTTGGTAGTGTGGTGTCTCTGATCCTGGTGCCTGGCAGCCAGGGAGGCACCATGTACAGCGAAAAGATTCCCTGTGACTTTCTGCTGACATGGTGATTTAGTGCACTGGAGATACAGTGTGTAATTTTGCAATATTTGCTTTCCATTAGGTGAGTAAGGCAACAGGAGTGCAATCATTGCTCTTCGCCTGATATCTTCTCGTGTCCATGTGTTAGCAGCCTGTCTTTTACCCATTCTGACAAGAATGGAATCATTATTTGCAGAACTTCATCAAACATATTTCTTTTAAAGTGAATAGCTTGCTGTCATACACCCTTCTGATACCTGTCTGTTGCATGATTAAAAAAAAGTACTGAGGCATTTTTGCAAGAAAATAATACATTGAGCAAATCAAAGATCACCTGGACCGACACATATTCTTGGGAAATCTCTGTTGATGGAGTTTTCTATGTATCAGGCATTTTGTCTTCCCATTGTAGTACGGTATCAGTCCCTTGCCCTGACTTTTTCAAGGTAAAGGACTCAGAAGGTCTTAAATGAAGCAGTCTAGAAGATTTTAAAGGGTAGAACAGTCTAGATATTCTAGCCAAGTAATCCTAAAAAATCTCAGTGTATTTTATTGAAAATCCACATAAAATTCGTATTCCTTGTCCTTGCCTTCAAGGCTGTAAACAACTCTGCCCACACAACTTTCTGCCCACAAATCCACATGGTGTTTTTGCCAATCTTGTCTCTCAACTGCTCCTTTTGTGTCTCTCCCACACAGGGCTTTGTACTGGGATTCCTCTCCACCCCCAGACTTCCAACATCTGTGATATATATGTGGGTATATATTACATATATTTTATATATTTATGTATTATCATATGTATATATAAAATATGATCTCACTTTCAATTGTTCCTTAAAATTGACATCTTTCCCCAAAGGTGAAGGCTCTACTACTCCCTTCACTTCCTTTGTGATATGTGAATTTATCCCTGAATGATAACTTCACATGTGTGCTGTGTAACTCTGGAGAAAGGATTGTATTTATTTCTTTTGAACTATCACATGTGCATAAAGTGACACATGTATGATAAGGCATAATAACAGATGCAAGTGGGTTGCTCACAGTCCCTGAACTTGGAAGGACAACTAGCAGAAGTCTGAAGCTAAAATCCAAACTGTTTTGGCTACTGTCAGAGAAAGTCCTTGACAGATTTTTCAAAGTTGTGTGTAACATTTTGGTCATATAGAGAACATGATGGCAAATGCTCCTGGAGGAATTAATAAAATGAGAAACTTGAGTGCAAGAATCTGTGGACTGCTTTGCTGGCAGTGCCAATCCTAATGGGACATACAGGCAGGGAGACTGCCATGATGTTGTCTATATGATATCAGCATTTCTCCACATACAGATATGAAACTTTAAGAACTACTGACTGCTCATTACTTTGTTTTTTTTTATTTTTGTTGTATGGAACCAAAGTGATCTGGGGTTTCCCACTGCAAGACCATTGGGTTGTACAATTCTACCTGAACACTTTCACCTGATGCTAAAAGTAATGTACAAACTGACTGGGAGATTATTATTACAATTTTTTTTTCTCACTAATCTTTTCCTCGTCCAGTCTGGTAACACTTAAAATATAATTGTCCTTACTGTTTGACCTCTACAGTCATTTGTCTTTATGAGTCAAAAAAGTCATTGCTTTTTCATTTGTGCGAACTTCTTAAAGGTAGTGAAAAAAATGACAGTAAAACCAGAAATTAGAGAAGGAGACTGAGGAACCAGTGAAATAGCTGAAATGTATCTGACCTTGCAACATGTTGTTCACTGGAGGCTAGGATGACAGTCTCCCTTTAAGGGCATTGAGAAATACTTGAAACGTTTTGTGTTAGAGAGGATATCGTGGTTTTGGCTTTTGCAAAATCGCTATTGGTTTTATGTTTTTGTGAAATGAAAACCACATGGAAATTTGAAGTTGAGCTGCTTTGCATCAGTATCCTCAAATATTTTGGTAGACTACTTTAAAATTACAGCTTGGTTTTGGTCTCTTTAATTTACATTTTTTTCCCCCTGTCATCATGCTTTACTACAGTTTCACAAGGAGATCTATGCATATATAATCATTGTTTTAGTATCAATTTTCAAGGAAAAATAATTTTAGAGTTGCAAAGCTAAGCAGAACTAGAAAGTGTAAGATTAAATCAACAAATTATTTTCTAGAATATGAGCCTCCTTCTTCTGTCCCTATTTACTCTCCAGATCTCTTCCTTTTAAATTATGTGTGAAGTATGCTCTGAGTCTCTGAGGAAAGATGTGTATCCTTGTGGAGCTGCAGTGAGTCACTGTCAAGAAAAAATATACACAGGTCTCCTAAAAACATGACATCTATTTTTACATAGGGTGGAGAAGTTAGAATGAACTGAAAACGTTAATGTGAGAAAGTATATCATGAAAGGTGTGTCCTTTTTGGGAAATTAGAGGAAATTCTGGTATAGCTGAAATGATCCTCCACAATGTTTGCAGAGGACATTTTGCAGCAGTGCATGCTACATTTCTGGCACAGAGTGGTTTCTGTAGTGATGTAAGGTACTGCAGCTTGGCCCAGTCCACTCACAGATGTGCACATTGCAGTAACTGTGTTATGTCACAGGGCAAAGGCTCAGTTTTGTTCCTATATTCTGCTCCTTGCATTCAAGAGGCATGTTTCGTGTTCCACTGTGACTTGAGAATACTTTCAGTTAAAGAAGCTGTTGTGTACCAAAAGGCAGTAGTATAAGAAGTGCAAAGGATAGGTGTCTAACAGCAGCCAAGCTGCTAACTGGCATATTGGGAAGGTTGGTTCCCTTGCATATGCCAAAAAGATGAATAGATAATCCTTTGAAGTATTAAACAGCATTATTAAATGATCTGAAAGGACTTAAATTTCCTACAAAACCAGGCAATGGAAAAAGGAAACCCACAACCCACCTCATCACAGCCATCAGTATAATTTTCTGCAAAGGTAGTTAGAAGAGATTGAAATTTGACTTCTTCCTGGAGGTTTCCACTGTCTCTTATGTATAAATTTATCTCCAGCTGGCATGTGGAAACAGGCCATCAGAGCTAAGTTTTAGTACTCTCACCAAAAGGTTCCCATAATTTGTAAAGCTGATACCTTAGAAGAAGATACTAATGTACTTATTTCACTGGGGTGCAAAGCAGAAAGCAGTCTGACGAAGGATGTATGGCTTGTCATACTGTTCTGAAAGTAACAAAGGAAAAATATATACATTCTCCTAAGAACGTTTGTTTTCTTCTCTTCTTGTTCCTTGTGCAAATCAGCAATTGATTGAAAGCTCTGTATTTCAGTGACATTTCTGTAGCTAAAAAAGTATCTCTTCAGGGCCTGCCTTTGGGCAAAGCATAAACATTGGATCACAAAGTTACATTGTGTGCCTCACAAGACAATTCTTTCTTGCCAGTATGTGAAAGGGTAGACTGAGAGAAAGTGGAAGGAGTGAGCCATTTCAAAGTGTTGTGAAGTCATGAAATCTGCAACAGCCAGTAGTGGTGACTGCCACTGTGACCACTGCTGGTGCTGAAGCTGACATCAAAGATTTTACATTTTTATATACAGATGGATAGCCTCATGATGCAACTACTTTACTGTATGGTTACAGACACTAATGCTCTGTGCCTCTGTTTTCCAACAGTGCAATAGGGGTTTTTTTACTTTATCAGCTTGCTGTGAAGTAAAATTTATTCTTTGTGTGAAGAACTTTGAGAGCCTCTTGGAATAACTGAAGAAATGCTAGGTATTAGAAATACTTATGTAAACTACTTTATCACACCATTGCACTGCCAATTTGGTTGCTGGCTGTGGTCTATACCTAATGATTTGGAAAGTAAGATATAATGGAATCATAGAATTGTTGAGGTTGGTCTGTCTGTTAAATGTAAATGGAGAACGGTATGAGATCTATCTGCTTCTCTAGATCAAATATGTCTGGAAATTATTTAATTAGTCAATGGATGGTCTTTTCAGCTTGCCTGTATGCTGAGGCCATTTAAAGCATTCATTTTTTTTTTGTATTCCTTCCTTTCTTTCATCACATTTTTCTATAACCAACACTGTCTTAAATGTAATTCCTGCTTCTTATATGAAATGTCAGTCCATTTGGCCCTGAGGTAATGGAAAGGTGTCTCAGCTATAAAGTCAGAATGCTCCTGTGTAGTGGGTTTACTGACTTGGTCAGAAAGCCTGGACTTTTGTGACTTATGAGCTGTGGTTATGCAGCCAGTTCAAGTTAGCATAGGTCTATGCTTGACATGGAGAGTGATGGTCTCCCTTTATTCTCTGCTTTGGGATGTTTTTGTGTGTCTGTTTTGATAAGGCACTAACATTTGTATGGCCACATAAACTAAATCAGGAAAGTCTTCTCCCTCTCCATCTTACTCTGCTCTTCCCTATATCTTCTTCCATGTCTCCCTTCCCTTGTTTTGCCTTGACATGACTTTCTTTGTACTTTTTCTGGCAGATCAAGTACCTGATTTAGCTCATTGTCTACCTGCTTGGGCTCTTAATCGAAGACAAGGGAGATAGTGGGAGTGTTTAGTAATGTGAAGTGGCCAGGACCATTCCATTCACCACTGGCACGGATTTAGATTACATTAATGTGACTGTGTAATCATAGACAGAATCACCATAAGACTAATGCTTTTCCATCTCTGATCTCTGTAGAAAAAGCAGAAAGCTGCAGGAAGTGCAATCACTGGGGACAGGAATCAAGAGCTTCTTGCTTTGAAAAACTGCAGGATCCAGAAGTTTTCAGGATATGTGGAAAAGTCATATTGATTTAACCTTGACTTTTGTCAATCTGCAGAGGCAAGCCTAAAAGGAGGGTGTCTGGGCTCAGCTGGGATGACTGTGACGGTGAGCAGCCATTTAAAAATGGCTTTCATTTCGTGTATCTAATATGCATTGACTGGCTTCTTCAAATTTCCAGTTTGAAAGGCAAAGTTGCCTCCTTCCAGGACAAGACAATGACAAAGGCATGTGTTGCACATAAGAACATTAAATAGCACCTGGAAGCCTAGGTTGAAGCCTAATCATAGCCTTAAAATATGTCACTGAGGATCTTAACCTTCTCATTCCCTTTTATTGTTTAAGGATTATTTATTAAATTTTCAGTGGAATGTGGGTAGATATGCATGTGTTGTCAAAGGAGTAATCAAGGACTGAGGGGACTACCACAACAGTCATTAGGGAAAATTGTGAATAATTACAGATCTTCTTGCCCATGAAATGCTGAAACGTTTCATGCCCCTAAGTTGAAACACCCAGAGTTATAGTGAAACTGATGGAGTAATTAAAAGAGTGTTGAGGGTGTTTACATACCAGAAAGATAGGTATATACAACTCAAAAGACTAGAACTACTTCCAGAGTGGGAGAGATGTACAGGAAACTCAATTGAGAAGGGTAATACTTGGGGCTGGCTGTCTTTCCTGATGAGTTCTGCTGTGTTGTTAGGAGCATTAGAAGGAAGGCATGGTTCCTTCTATGTAGGACTTAAAAAGCTTCAGTGGCCTGGAGGGATCGATTTGAAATATACAATAGAGAACAATCTCACAGAAGCAGGGAGCTGGAATGCATCAGCTAATGACCGTTTTCTCACTTTCTGACATTATGAGCTGCTCACAAATTTTTGGAGAGATTGTTAAACAATCCCTAATAGAGTGGTTGCTTTTGTAGCTAGTCAGTTTGCTCACTTAATCATGATAAAGGCATGCAGAAATTAAATCCTCAATTACATGTCTGATATTTCTCAGCCAGCACACAGCAACTTAGCTTTTTGCATTAGAACTACCATTGCTACAAGAACTGTAGTGACAGGGAGAAGTCTAACACTTGGAGTACTAATTCCCAACTATGTAAGTGGATTTATTAAAAAGGATATATATCTAACCTATCTATTTTTATTCTGTAATTGGAAACAAATACTTGAAATTCTACATAACTCTTAAAGAACTAATTGACCTGACACTGTGGACTTCCCATGTGC
>WEIV01019866.1:0-47927 GCA_013390005.1 Calyptomena viridis
ACTGAAGTGAGACTGTGTCCTGGTTTGGAAGACAGGACATATAAGACAGACTGACAGGTCTGTAGTGGTTGTAACAACACCTTGGAAATCTTGAGATTGCAGGGCCTTTCAAAGATGGCACCCTGGTCTAGTGGAAGGTATTCCTGTTCATGGCAGGAGGCTTGAAACTAGATGGCATCTAAGGTCCCTGCCAACCAAAACCATTCCGTGATTCTGTATTTAATTTGGAATGCTGTGTTATGTTTGCACATGTGTTTGATAAAGTTTTCAGGTTGCCTTTACTGTTTTGGGATTCTGTCATGGTATGAGGCTTCTCTATGCACAATCAAATACCCTGACAGAGGTTTTCCACACCCAGTAAATGTCAGCAGTGCAAAGATGTTCTCCTCAGATCTATGAAAAAAATGCCCTATTGGTGTCTTATATCCAGTGTAAAAGCATTAAACACTGTCATCTGTATTTTCACAGGAGCAAGAAAGAATATGGTGTTCAGGAACAGGATTTTATATTTTGCTCCCTCCCTCTCCACATGTCAGTCTTGACTTGATGGCCATGAAAGGAATAATTTTTTGACTTCCCATCTAGTTACCCTGTTTCTTGCAAGGCTCCCAAACTTTGCTTGCTACCTCTAATTCTCATTCTAATAAATTCTTGGGGATAAAAAATCACACTCACTGAGAAATTTTTTCATGTATTTGGTAACCTCTCTTGCAGTGGCAAGCAGCAATTGTTACAAGTGTCTAGCTTCCGCCTCAGTGTTACCTAGTGGAGAGAAACAGTGACATAACTCCTCCTGCCGTCCCTTTTGGAATGATAGAGCTTCCACTGCACTGTGGTCTTCAAGAGCTCTGTGAAAATGTCACCATGAACATGATGGGGCAAGCAGTAGGTTGTACTGGGACAAAAGAAACTGTATCTCGACAAAAGGGTTTAGGGCTGCTCCCCTGGGTGCCGGGCAGGGGGTTTCCTGCAGTGCGTGGTACCATGCTTAGCTCTGATGGCTGACATGGTGGTTGAAGGGCAACAGCCACATAAAGCCTTGTCAACATTGGCCCTCCCACCTTTTCTCTTGTGAGTGGATCTGTGCTGTCATTAGCCCTGACAGATGAGTCTTGAGGGAGTGCTTGCTTTGTACTCAGAGTCGCTGTAAAGCACGAGAGACTCCAATCTTTAGTAGGGCTCTCTTAGCTGGAGTTGCAATGGGAGCACTCCTGATTTTATCCATCCTGTTCCACTGGCCCAGAATTGCCTTGGCCTCTGCCATAGTTCACATCAGGCACATTAAACTGGGCTACACTGCCCAGCCAGCTCAGACAGCAGCTGTGTGCTGGAATGGGGTTGGATTATGGCCACCTGCTTGACCTGAGAAATGCCCATGGCATGCATCTTGTGCCAGGGTCGAGGGTGGGATATTCAAAGTTAGGAGTGCTGCAACTGCATCACCCAGGGATTCTTCTGCATGGTTTTCCTAGCTTTTATGCAGTCAGAATAGTGTGGTGGGACTGGGCATGGGACAAGGGGTGTTTCTAAGACTCAACTCGTGATTAGGTCACTCATACAGGCTGCCTCAAGCATCTCACCAGCTGTCTGGTCTAACGACATGCAGTATTTGAGTGAAATCATTCTTGCCTTGCAAAAGTTTCTTCAGCATTATGGGTTTATGTACTTTCATGGTAAATGCTTTTGTACTTCAGTGGTTGTCCTGCAGCAAGAATAGACAAACTAAAGCTATAATTTATTGGTGACATTTATATGATCAAGCCTACGTCTACCAATAATTTTGGTTATAAATCTATTTTAATGTCTTTATTGCTTTGTGTGACTATTTGCAGTAGTGCAAATGCCTTTTCTAGTGATGTGAACTATCACAGCTCTTGATTTTTATGCTTAGAGTAGCATTTTCATGTTCTTTTGATAAGACAAGAAAGCTAGCTAAAATTTACTTTGCCCAGTCCTTACTTAGAAATAAGGCACAGCAGGAGTAAAAAGAGCAGATTATGTTTGCATTGAAACTAGTAGCACCATTCCTATTAACTTCAAGGGGAATAGAACAGTAGACCATAACATACTAGGCTAAATACTTATTGGCACATGTAAAGTAGAACAGTTATGCATAAATATGCCATTAACGTATACTGATCGGCTAGATAGCAAATGTGCTTTTAATCACAAAAGCTTTTAACATCTCTGTTAAGTCTGTTTTGTCTGTTCAACTACAGTTTGGTTTTTCTACCTGCTGTCTGTTAATTAGTGTGTGGGAGGTCTAATTTGGTTGGTTATGATAATCGAAATTCCTTTTAAATGCCTATTTCCTGTATCTTAGGATTTTTCTTCTGTGAAAACAAATTCCTTATTTTCTTTCAGGACCGTTCATCAGTGTAGTGTTGTCGAAGCTGGAGAACATGCTGGAGAATTCCTTGCATGTAAATTTGCTGCTTATTGGGATTATTACTCAGCTGGCAAGTTATCCACAGCCGCTGCTTCGCTCCTTTCTGCTCAACACCAACATGGTGTTTCAGCCTAGCGTGCGGTCCCTCTATCAGGTATTTGACCACACATGTTAGCCATGCCTACTGGAGCAGCAGCTTTGGTGTCTCCTTAAAATTTATGTTAGCTCCTTTCAGTTTCACCTGGAGCTTTCCCATCTGCCTGAGAGCCTCTTATTTATTTTCCATGTTTTAATTACATTTCTGCAAAGAACTGGAAACTGCATGAGCATAGCTTTTGTCAGAACTCTATTTTAATGCAGGTAGAGAAAGCCCAAGTATTCAGTCTGTGACTGTGCTGGGAACAAAGGAGGAAGAAGTAATTGTTACTGTTGTTTTGGCAGGTTCTGGCATCTGTGAAAAATAAGATTGAGCATTTTGCTTCCATCGAAAAAGACTTTCCAGGTCTGCTCCTGGAGGCCCAACAGTACTTGCTTTTTCGTGTGGACATGTCTGATGCTGCAGAAGAACTGCTAACCAAAGGTAAATGTTAACAATGCCCAAGGAGTGCTGGAGTGCTGAGTAGAATGACTTACCAGTTACCCCCCTCCTTTTCTACAGAGGGTTAAAAGAAAGTATGGTATGTTGGGAATATCATTAACCAGATGTATCCTTCTGACTTTAAACTGATGATGCTCAGTAGACCACAGTGTATGGGTTTATTTGGATATTCTTTGCTCTTTAGAAGCTTTTGTTTGTTACATAAAATGTCTGTTTATAGAAGCAACAAAATAAGATTTTGGCTTGCTGTCAGTTTGGCCGTAAACAAACTCACTTTCAAGGCATGAGGTGAGGTGGCATATGTGCATGATTTCATTTTATTTTTAGCTTGACCTTCAGTTAGTCACTGGTTCTTTTTTGAGACATGTTAGAGAGGACAGAAGTCCAGGATAAATTGTTTCTGTAACAATTGAATAGGGCTTCATATCATGGTTTGGGCTGTTACTGAAGGAGATAGATACTAGACAGAAAACCTTCAAGGTGCTTTCTTGAATGACAAACAAAGCAAAAGAAACTGAAAAAACCAAAGCGGGTGTGTGTAAAAGCCAGGACACTTTGAGAGCAGTGGGAAGTTCAATAGGTATCATCCGACCAAGCCAGCTTTAGAGGGACTTCTGTAACATCTGCTGCTTCTCCAGCACAGTGAACATTGCCCCTGTCTTTACAGTTACCAGAATTTATTTGTACTGCTGTGGGACAAGCTAGTAAAAATAAGCAAAGTGAAGAGTCTTACATGCTTAAGAGCCTTCCAGACACAGCCAGGCAACAGGTGGAGCTGGGGCCCTGCCCTGAAGATGTGCTTGTTCTCAGCTTGCTGATGAGTGAATAGTGTTAGGTGCAGGTTTCCCCTAAAAGCCACCTTCCCGTGTGATAAGAATATGCCAAATTTGGTGAGGGATTAAAAACTCTGCAAAAGGGTTCAGGACAGGCTGTATTTACAGGTGTGTGCTTACTCATCATTGGGAGTCATTAATAATCACCCACTCTGCCTTATAAGATGTTGATACTTTACTTGGATTTACAGAGATGTGGAAAGCAGGACTCTTTATGTGCCATTTTAATAGTGTTTTCGTTTTTCAAGGCCCTGAATAATAATCTACCTAATTTCTAGTCAGCATAGTACATGTTTCTAAGGTTCACAGTACATCTAGTCTATAAAATTATGATCCTGCTAAGACTGCTTCATGAAGAATTGGTCTGTGGAAAATGCCTGCTGTAAAGAAGATGCGTACTGCAAATGTCAGTAGTGTTTTAGGCTGTACATTCTGGTACCATAAATTAAAAAGCTTTACAATTAGATGGTATTGTTGCTAGGATGTAGGAGATGAGATTAGGAGGCAACATTTAGAGTCTTTTTTTTCAGGTGCTGTCAATAAGAACTTTCATATAATGCATTTCTGATGGCATTTATATATGCTTCCTATTTTTTGTCAGTTTTCTTCTGTGGGCTTCAGAATTTGCTAGGTTGAGTCATGCTGGTCATTATTTAGGAATTTGAAACAAGGCTGCTTAGTCATCCTGTTGGTACATTTTCTCCTGCAAAGGCGGCTTCTCTTGACAAATAGGTGGAGAGTAAATAAATGTCCGGATAACTGCAGGTTTGGTTCCCAACAGGACTGGTGATGCAAGTCATCAAACTGTAATCCTGGGGGGAAAGTTGGCTCAGTAGTCCATTAACCACTAGTTCATTATATTGATTAAGAAGTGCAAGATAGTAACTGCCAAAATAATGGGAAATGAAAAAAACACAAACCCCAACCAAACAAGACATTAGGAACTCCTATAGGACTTCTTTGCATTTGTTTGAATGCCAGCTCTGAGTGTCATGCAAATTGGCTGCTCTCAGGGGGATTTTTTCCCTTGAACAGAAGTGGTGAATAACCTCAATGTTCTCTACAGGTCTGACTGGCCTCCTACAGAATTCACATCTGAAAACCAGAAGCCAGACTTTGGGGAACACAAATGTAAACCCAAAAGTGTTTCCTTTCTCTTTACAGGGATTGTCTCTGTAGGTGTTCAAGCAGAAATGGACAGTTTATTATTTTCCGCTTGCAGTAGCCTGTGGTTTCCTTACACAGTAGCTTTTGGGCTCTGGTTCCATGTATGGAGCTGTGACCATGTAGATCCCATGTGAAAAGCTGCCTTTCTTTCAGTGTGTTGGTAACGATCTTCAGAATACTCATTTTCTCAGTTTGCAGGTGTATAGTTTGACTCCTGACCTTAGAAAGAAATGAACAACTCTGATCAAAGTAAAGACCCAAGTCTCTCTCTCTGCTTCTTAGATCAGCTTTCTGTGCTTTTTCTGGTGTTTTGGAGTTTTTTCCAAAATAAGCAGTTAAATGGAAATCAAAATTATTTTTAGGGAAATGTATCTGTTTCAATACTTTTTAAAGGGAAGAGTAAAAGCAAAGCTTTGACAGTATACTCATATTCTGGTTTTATTGGCTAAACTATTAAAAAAAATTAAAATACTAATTATTAATTATTTTGACATTAGAAAATCTGAAAAAAAATCTTCAGGGGAAGCTCAAAACTTTATCTTTTCATTGTAATTCATAATTTAAGTTTTTTTCCTGCCACAGTTAGATTTTTCGACAGAATTGAAATTCCTGTGCTTTGTCCCTCATAGATAGAAATTTGTAGAATAACAACATGAATGATTGATAAGTCTGGGGTTGGAAAGGTGTTTTAAACTCAAAAGTACAAGTCTGTTAAATGATTAAGATGAAAATTTCTTTCAAGTGTTTGGAAGTGTACAGTAATTCCACAGTGCCTTTGGAGAAGTACAGGCAAGAAACAAAAGTGCAGAGCTGTTGAACAGAGGGATTGCTGTGCTGCATTGAGTGAGGCATCATCTACATCTTGTGTTTGGCACTTACAGAGGTTTCAGAACAAGGCTGGTGTCACTTGAGACTGAGTTGTTTTAACATAAACTGCATTCACTTTAAGGGAAACCTCTTCTTAATGCAGAAATATAGTGGTTGGCTTTTCTGCAGTATGTGAGTTAATATAAGTCCTTTTTTTTTAAGTGATGTACTTATACAGCTCATGAGAACATCCCCTTGTAAGTTGAACAGGATTTTATCTGTCTCTGCTTTTGATCTCAATGACATCTTGTAGCAATGAGTTCTACAGGTTAATTTTTCTTTGTAAAGTATCTGTTTCCATCAGCATTAAATTTTGTCACCTTTTTAGTTTCACTAAATTAATTATCATCCAATTAAAGGGCAGTTCTGCTTCAGGTTGAAACAAAGAGCAATTGATTGAAATTGAGGTGCTGCTGTCACTAATTCCAAGCATTCTGATGCTTGAGCTCTGATCCTCTGAACTCTGACAGCAGAGATCATATAGCAGAGCACACAGTGGTTTTTGCTTGCTCTGTCTTTAACATTTAGTTGCTTTACAGGTAGTTAGAGGTAAGTATAGTTAGTGGGGCCTGTAGCTGCAGAAAAATAAAATTTTTAAACAGCTTTTTCCTTTAGTTTCTACCTTGCTTCAAACACATGTGGTGGTAACTCAGCCTCAAATCCATTTGCATGATGATTCACAGGGAGAGGATAGAGAAAGAGAAGTAAAATCAAAACTACAGTTTGATCTGGGAGAGGGATAGAGCACATTATCATTGAAATGGAGACAACAATCTTGGGTCTAGATGGGTACATATTATCTGCTATTTCAGAAGGTAAATCCATATTACTCTTTCCCTTGACTCCTCTTCTGCCCACATATTTCTCTCATCAGAGCTGGAACTGAATAATGTATAACCTGGGGAAAGATAAGTAATAAAAAATGCAATAGAATCAGACCACGCAGGACTTTAAAATGTTGGATTAGCGGAGTGTCTCGCTGCATGATCTGGGTACTGCAAATTACAGCTCTGAACACAGTCCTTGTAAACTGGATTTGGACACTGTACAAATACTGCATGTGCTTAATACACAGGGTCTTTTTTTTTCCTGCCCCTCCCTCCCTTCCTCCTGGCTTTAGGTAATGTCCAGCACAGCAGCAACACAGGGAAAGGAAGGAACCTCTCTGAAGCTTACCCGACTGTACTGCAGCCTTTCCTGGGACAGAAAGGAAAGAAAGGCCTGGCTCATCCCAGCCTTCCTGCGCACGTGAGGAACGCCGTACTTGCAGCTGCCCTTTTCCCGGAGTTCCTGAAGGAGTTGGCAGCTCTAGCCCAAGAACATTCCATTTTGTGTTACAAAATACTGGGGGATTTTGAAGATTATTATTAGTGGGTTTTATAAACGTGTTTTAAAAAAGCTTTTGGAGTTTAAACAGATTTTTAACGCAAAGCTGCTTACAAAAGAAGGTTGTACTTCAATATTTCCTGAAAATACTTGATTTAGAGGGGGAAGGAGGAGGCAAAATGTTGTTCCAGTTAGGCCTTAAAATTTCCCTTTTTGCTACCTAACTTATTTGAGAGATTTCTGATATTGCTCTTACTGCAGCTTCCTTCTTCATCCCTTCCTCCTTTACACAGCCACCCTTCTTTAGTGTCAGTCATTCCTTTTTAATTTCTGCAAGAGACACTTGTAGGCTGGCTAAGAGGCAAACATGTCAGCTTTTTTGGTTCCAGATGTACTCTTCTGGACAACTTGTTTGGAGGCAGTTTGTTTGACCCATGGGGAAAGTTCACAGTATAAAAAGACATGCAAAGTCTGCACAAAACCTGTTCATGTGAAGGGTTGTGTTTCTTGTTGTCATTATCCTCTCCCCCTCTTCCCTTCCTTTTTCTTGAAACTGGGTTCTTACCAATCCACATCAGAAGCCATCTTCTTAACTAGTGGGTCAGGTTTTTTGAATTCAAGTGATCTTATGTGTATTAAACCCATAAGTAGCTGAAAGCAGGTGCTGGACCCTACACATACCATATTGCCTTATGCTGAAGACAGATCTGCAGCTACCAGCTGTTGGGCTTTGAAATCAAATGAACTGTGTAAGTGGATGTGGATCGCAGACTGCCTGGAATTTTCCCTGCAGTTTCTCGGCATTCTTGGATAACTACTGCATTGCTCCCTAAACTCAAAAGCATGCCTTATTTAGTAAGATTTGCACAAAGTACAAAACAAAATGTTTCTATGCAAGCTGTTATTAGTATGTAGTTTGTTTTTATGCTTATTTTAATAAGCTGAAGAAAGATATTCAGTATCTTTCTGTAGTGTTAAATGGACAGCAGGCTGTTTTTGTCCTTTTTTTTTTTTTCTTTTTTTAATTAAATGAAAAACGTTTGCTTGCTCCTGAAAGGTGTTCTGTTTTATTGGGTTTTGGGGTTGGTTTTGGTTAAGGGAAAGTTAAATACTATTTGTTTACTTTTAATTTAGGTGTTGACTTTTCCTAATACTGCACTTCTGTGATGGTGAGGGGAGCACCAGACTATTCACCAGCTGCAGAAAAGGAAGGAGTAATGGGAAAAGCTGTCTGCTGGTGACTAACTGCTTGAGAAAATTCTCTCCTGTGAGTAATGGGCTTCATTAGAAGAACCCAAACGTGATGAATTGGTGCATCACCACTGCATTTCGTCTTATCTTAGTCGCATAATTGTGCTTCCAGTGTGCTGTAGTTGCCTACACAAAGAGGGGCTTAGTTGAAGAAAGTTTCTATCCTAGACAACTGGGTTTAAGGCTAACACTGACTTCAAAAAATGTGAAGAAACAGAAATCAGAAATAGCACTTGCATACATTAGTTCTTCTGCTGATTGTAATTCCATAATGTGGAATACTCCAGTTAATCATATCCTGATTTTGAAACATACATACATTCTCAGAGACTGCAAGGAAAAAACACTTTCAAAACAAAAAACAAAGACACTACAGAAGAGTCTAATTAATTACAGGTCAAATTCCTCTGGAATTTGCAGTGCAATTTAAGCTTCTGAATCCTTTAGATGGTTCAGAAAAGTTCTACCTTTAATCTAAAAGCTATAGATTAAAGTGTCTGCATTTGTTGTGTCAGACTGCTCTAGGCCATTCCAAGAAAAAAAAAAAATTCCAAAGTCTACCTCCGACAAAATCACCTCAAGAACTTCTCTGGGTCCATCTTCACTTGTTTGCTGCAGTCTTCACTTCCACGGTTGCTGGAGGTCATGTTGCTTCCTAGCTGACTCTGTCTGGTTTGCTTTCATTTCTAACTTGTTTATTTTTTCAGATGCCACTGCATCGCCATCCTGTAAATCATGTATTGACCTCCTTCTCTTTCACCTCACAAGCTTTCTTGGAAGCTGAAGCCAAGGCTGTGAGTTTTTTCTTAAATCTTTGTTGTCCAGAGAAGAGAGCTCTTTCTTTTTCTTCCCTCTACCCTGCATTGTTGTAAACGGGTAATAAGATTGATTTTTTTTTTTAACTTGTCCTAGGGCATGGTGGGTTCTTTCCCCACTCCCCAACTCCTGCTCCCACTATTACAGCAATGCTGCCTTTCATGCTGTAACTCACAGGTCTGGCCTGAGTGGGTTCACTAGTGTGTGCTGAGAGTGTTTTAGCATTATGGATATAGGGTCAATGTTTGCTCTGCTTCTCACCTCTGCTGCTAGGAACTCCATGTGAGCAAAAGAAAAGTGTGATCAGCTGACTTTTTGTGGTTCAGAAACAAGTGCTAAATTGCAGAAGCAATCTAATCCTTTTTCTGAAGGACTCTTTAAAAAGGAATTGTAAAGAATTATTTTTCTTTTTAAAAAATAACTCTTCAGACTAGTGCTCAAGGCAGTGAGGTTAGTACATGAACATTCCCTTCCCTTGTTTGTATTCTAAAATAAGAATCGTTATTTGCTGGGTAGAAGGGATTTCTTTTGAGGTTGTTAATTTTAACTGGTGTTTGCAATGAATGTACAAAGTCACAGCAGTTTCATCCCAGCAAGTCCATTAAGCTACATGGGGATTTTAAAATGTGGATTGCTCAAAAAAGCATCTGTAAATTTGCCAAATAAACTGTAGTAGAGTTTGTGCTGTACATCCAGTAGGATAAAGTCAGCCTTTGAAATATGGAGCCTTGTGGAAGACTTCTTGCTGGAAGGTCAGAACTGTGTCTGTGCAGTGTCCCCTCGCAAAAGGGAAATCTGCCTGTCAGCTCCCCAAAAGGAAGAGGCGGATGAGTGCAGTGATCCTGGCTCAGGACTGTAGAAATGGAGATCATGCATGTAATTTTGCATTACTTGGTTCCTCAGAGGGATCAGACTTGCAGCTGTGGCTTAGTTGTGATAGCAGCATAATGTCCAGCATCCAGCACAAAAACTATTGGCAGGAATTACCTCTTCCTGTCCTCAAAATGCAGAGCCTGTGATTTAGCTTGAAAATGTTAATTATTAATCTTTAGAGATTAATCACATCTGTGTGCTTAAGGTCTTCAGCCAAATGTTTGTTTAATAAGCTTCTTCCCTCCAGTTAGATAATGTGTCATCCCATCTCTCACCACTGATACATCCTTTTCCAAAAAGCCCTGTGCATGTGGTCCAAGCTGTGGTCCAGCCTACAGGCCTCTGGAGGAACAGCATCGTTATGCTGCCCTTTCCAAGAGTCAGGGAGTGCTCTGTGACCTGGTTTTCCCCACACTCAGGTGGGTGTGTGACTGGAGCAGTCCCTCTTCAGGACATTGGCTCAACATCAGAACCGAATGAAGTGTCTTGGCATTGGCAGATCTATTCCAAAAACTACAGGTGGTGGCTCAGTGATACCACAGTTAATTTCCAGCCTCCCACTAGATGTTTCAAACTGTGAAAGCCACATTTCCAGTGATGTAGCCTTGGAGTGTGTTTTTAAACTATTCTGCTATAGCAAGGAATCTTTCTGGCAACCTGCCTAAAAAGTGAACACTTTGTCTTGAAACAGTTGTAGTCGTTCTCTTTTACCTTTGGCTGTTTTTGGATGCCCTGTGGCATGTGGGTTAGTCTCAGTATGAATACACATGGTTTGCATTAATTGGACTAAAGCACTCTACAACTTTAATTCAGAACAACATCCCCTTTGCATGTGCTGATCTCTGGACAGTTGCAATTCATGTGCCTTTATTATTGTATTTAGGTGTTTCTCTTAAATATGATCTTTTCCATGTGTGCCTTAAAGAATATTATGGTATTTCAAATGAGATCAAGTTGTTGGTGTTGCAGTTCTGGGTGTGAAAGATGCACTGTCTTTTTTGTCCTTCTGGCCTTCTTTTGGAAGAACAGAAATGAGAACTTCTGTTTTCAGCTGTATTCTGTGGGAATGAGAAAACCCAGGGTAGCAGGCATGGGCTGCCCCTCCCACCAGCACACCCAGATACATCCTTACGAGCATCCAGTTCATGAATTACTTGTTTCTTCTTTCATCGAGGTTTTTCACTTTGTTAAAAGTCTGATGAGTTCAGTGGTGTCATTGCAGTACCCACTTAGTGCTTTTACCTTTCGGGTGTGATTTGGTATTTTTAGTAAAATGGATAAATTTCCTACAATGGGAGAAAACAGTGTGATTAGAGTTTACCTCGGACATCGGCAGGGGCTGTGTTTGGAGTGGGAGCAGGACTGGAGAGACAATAAGCCTGAACAGCATTTCTGCCACCAATGCCATTCTAATTGCTCTTTGGCCCGTGCACAACGTGGTCTGTTCAGTGCTTCAGAGAAAAACATTTGCAAACAAAGTTGCAGCATCCTGCAGAGTCCAAGGGTTTAAGTTCAAGAGGTTAAGTTCTGTTTACCAAGAAAAGTTCACCACTCAGCACAGAAAGTCCCTACCCTTTTGTGCACTCTGCTTAAGCCTCACAGAAGGTTTTGTGCTTCAGGAAGGTTTTTTACCTCCTCTAAGATGCTCTAAAATCTCAGGGTTGGAAAGAAAAGGATGGGAGCGGCGTGATTTGTTGCAGTTAAATTATGTCATTGTATCATTTGAATTTGTAGCCACAGCTCCTGTTTGCGGGTAGCTTGATTTAATAAGCAATTTACTGTGCTGTGTTTACTGCATTTGCTATGTCATGCCTGCAGTTTTTATGACGGCTCCTATTACATTTGTAACATTTAAATTGCATCTGTGGTTATGAGTAGAATACTGGGATTTTCCTTTCTTTTCTTTTCACTCAGATGGCTCTGGCCCTGCACGGTAATGATGCTGCTGTGCCCAGATCTGATTTAGATAATTACAGTATATTCTTCCTTGCACCTTTTTAGTATTATCAGCAGAAACTGAGTGTACATGACACTTGGGCCGCTTATGTTAATGAGCAAACCAGAGGTAAAACACTGCAGGTTAGCAGGGGGCACTCTGTGTGAAATGCAGTAAGAATTTACACTTGTGTTGCTCTGATTTACCAGGGACCAAAAAGAAAAAGCTCATAGTAAACTTGAAAAATTAGTATGACCATGTCCTACAGTACCTGTCCAAGTGGAGAGCACTGCTATGTGATGTTTTGGGCCAGAACTGCCCAAAGGAGGGTAAAAATTGCTGCTTGTGAAGGTGGTGTCAGACTTGCATAAATAGGTATTTGGGTAATATGATGGTGGTGCCAGCTGTCTGACTGCAGACAGGCACAGAATGCAATGCTATTTCAGTGACTTTGTTGGTGGTGAAAGCCCAACTCTGACTAAATGCACTTTATTTTTTAGGGGCCGCCAGCTTTTCTAAACATGTTGTGGCCCCGCGTCAATGTACTTCATTTGTTACATGCTCACTTGGAAGCCTCTTATTTATGAATAGCAGCATTACTTGGATTCTCAAATATGTAGGTACTTAAAGTGGTGTTTTGTTGCTGACTGTGCAAATCTTCTTTTTGTTCATTGATTATAATGGTTCCTGTGTGGCAGCTGGATTAAATTAAGACTGAAGTCTCTGGGCTAAAAGCCCTGATGGAACTTTTGTGCAAAGGCTGCATTTCTCAACCAAATAACTTTGGCACTTCAGCAGACTGCCTGCATACAATTACATGTTGTGGACTAAATACCTGCAAACTTACATTTCTGATGAAGCCAATTCCACAGTAGTTTTATTGCAATCTACTTTAAAAATAACTACTGTGGATTTAGACCAAAAAATAACGCAGACAAGTCAAATGCAAGACAACTAAACTGTCTCCAGCTCATTGCTGCTGTGTCAGTTCAGCCAGAGCTCAGATGAAATGCCATCTCAATCTCAAGGAGAGGGAGCGGCTCTGGGTCTCAGTATCCCTTGCTGCAGCTTGAGCCAACAACTCGTGTCTCTTGATGTCCAAGCACAGCTTGGTGTCAGAAACTCTAACCAATGTCTGTCATAAAACTCCAGGGTCATAACATCAGTTTTTGAGCTTCAGCATGAAAAAAATCTAGCAGCCTCTCAGACCAGCCCAAAACTGTGGCCTCCTGAGCTTTAGGAATGAGAAGGTAAAATATAACTTACTGATGGCTGTGCCCGCTTAGTGGGTATAAACACTTTAGGTATTGAAAGCTGTGGCTGATGTGACCGTGTGTCAGGAGAACTTTTGCTTTGTGCTTACGCAAAATGGCTGTGCATGGAGGGAGCATTTCCTGCAGTGAAGCTGTTGGCCTTCAGGTGCTCGTGTGAGGATGATGGTGGTACAGCCTCTGCAGCTCCAAGTACTGAACTCAGGTTCTCCAGTGGCTGGGATGACAAGGCAGTGGATGTTGCACGATTACTTTGCTGCCTGTGTATGTGCTGGGGTAACACGGGGTCTGGCACAGCTGTCACCAGTATTTTTGGGGGTCAAAGCCAGCAGGTGAGATGGAGTCATTTGCAGGGTCATGAGCTGGACCCGCACACACAGATAAAGGGAAGGTCAGGGTCCCTCACAATCTGTATGTACAGCTGGCCAGCAAATGCTGCAGACACTTGTGAAATGCCTGTATGCCCTACAGGAGATCTCAGGGATCTGGGACTAGGATGGTCCTAGAGGGAAGGCTCAGTTCTCACTGGGACCGTGCACAGCTGCATTGCTCACTGAACTCTGCCTTCTTTTTGCAGCTTTGTTGCCTCATGGCAGCACCTGAGCATTTCTGTAGTTTGCTTTATCGTATTTAAAACTCAGACCGTATGACCTGATTTGGGATGTGTGTTGGAGTACAGTCAGAAGAGAAGGAGCATTCCTGGTGATTTTGTGTTCCCACTGCAGTCATCCCTAATTACAGATCTGGCTTGGCCCAGGGGCTCTTCAAGGTGGAGTTTAAATTTGCCATCATAAGGGGCAGAAAAAGGAGGAGCAAATTATGGGTTATGACAATTTGTATTTAGGATGTATTTTATTGCATTCCTTACACTGTTGAGCAATAGAATTGTCTCTGTATATATACTACCTGAAAGTCTGTGGCTTCAGAGTGGACAGGGACAACTTGCACTTGACAGCCAGCCCAGTGCAGGTAGGCTTCTAAGCATTTGGGTCAATAAATCTTGACCTCTTGTCTGCTGTGACTTGGTTTTATGTGGCCATTGCCTGAAGCAGAATCCAATGAACTTTGGAGTATTTGTAAACAGCACTGAGAGGAAGATGCAGGCAACAAGGGCAAAAAAGAGCACGGGCATGCTGATCTCCCTCACACAGTTTGAGAAATGAGAGTTGATTGAAAACCCAATTCATTTTTATGTGTAAAAAAACAAATGCTCTCCATGTTGAGCATCCCACAAATCCCTGGGAAGGTGCTGCTCAGGTCAGTGGTTGTGAAAGCATGTAGGTAGAGGGGTGCTCAGAACAGCAATGAGAACATCACCGAACACTGATGCCACGCTGCACAAGTGCAGTGGGAAGGGGCCACAGTGAAATCACAGCATGAATACTCTAGCTGTAATTTTTTTAAGGTTCCTATCATATGCCTCTATTTTTAACACAGTTAAAATTAAACTCTGCAGCCAAGGCTGAGTGCTAGAAATTCTTTCTTCACTACTTAGAGCATTGCCAGCATCTTTTTAGACAACTTTCTTCTCCTCTTCTGCAACCTCAGACACAGGATACTTCAGCTACACGGGATAGTAAGTATCAGTTCTTCACCCTCAGGACTGACCTGGTAAAAGACTTCCAGCAATGAGTAGAGGAGATTGTCGTGACAGTGTCTGGTGTCAGCTTTTAATTTGTGAGCATTCTCCTTGACCCTCTCTTCGCGGACAGTTACTGCTGAAAATCTGCATGAAACTGTCCTTAATTCACCCTGCCTAATGCTGTTGCACAGATGGCATCTGCAATCATTAGATCAGAGAACACTGGAGTAGCTAAATGAGACTTGCAGGTTGGGGTCAAAGCCTCAATCTTAATTCTTAGTTTCTAGCCTCAGTACAACCACACTTAGAACAGCAAAGTGTTCTGACATCCAACGCTTCACAGTCAGGCTCTGCCTTCTATGCTGCAGACCAAAGCTGTTGCCCAGTAGAGTTCACTTGTTGAGTGTTCAGAATTTGCCTTCAGCTCCATTTAGGGGAACGGGAAGGTGGTGGTTGTATTTAGGCTGCTGTATCAGGCCTTTGGCAGGCAAAAAGGATCCCATGTTATGATTGTATTAGTCTGATCAAAAAGGTGTGAGGTGACTGATGAGCCTCTTAATGCAGGCTGGCATAGGGGGAGCAGTGTTAGCTGCCCCTGCTGAGCCTTCCTGTCGCTAAGTCCAAGCACTGCCAGCTACCACTGCTTTGAAGCTGGTAGCTGGTATCTCCACAAATGTTAAAAAGCTTCATCATCTTGATCTCAACTGACTCAAACCATTTTTTTTCTATCAGAAAGAAATTTACATTTTGTGTGTGTCTGCAAAAGAGTTCCTTAAAAATTTCAGAAGTGACTGTTTCATAATATAGTGCAAAATTTATAGACTATGCTGCTCTTTCACTTCCCTGGAAGAGAAGAATATTACAATTATCCCTTTCTAATCTTGTTATTCATTGTGTCTGGCAGGTGGGGATGAAAATAGCTTGAGACTTACAGTAAATCACAGAAAGGTTTGAGTTGGAAGGGATTTTATCTAGTTCTAACCCCCCTGCCATGGGCCAAGACACCTTCCACCAGACCAGGCTGCTCAAAGCCCCATCCATTCAAGCCCTGGCCTTGAACACTTCTAGGGATGGGGCATCCACAGCTTCTCTGGGCAACCTGTTCTAGTGCTTCACAGTAAGGACTTTTTTTCCTAATGTCTAAGCTAAACCTATCTACTCTCAGATTAAAGCCATTCCCCTTTGTCCTATTTCCCAAATCCCCTTGTAAAAAGTCCCTCTCCAGCTCTCTTGTAGGCCCCCTTTAGGTACTGGAAGGCTGCTATAGGTTCTCCCTGGAGCCTCCTCCAGGCTGAAAAATCCCAACTCTCTCAGCCTGTGCTCACAGGAGAGTTGCTCCAGCCCTCTGATCATCTTCATGGCCCTCCTCTGGACTTGCTGCAACAGGTCCATGTCCCTTCTATGTTGGGGACCCTAGACCTGGATGCAGTACTCCAAGTGAGGTCTCACCAGAACAGAGGGGGAGAATCCCTCCCCATGACCTGCTGGCCATTCCTCTTTTGATGCAGCCCAGGACATGGTTGGCTTTCTGGGCTCTGAGCACACATTGACAGGTCATGTCAAGTTTGTCATCCACCAGCACTCCAAGTCCCACTTCTTTGCATGGCTCCACATCTCAAGTCTCTCCAGGTCCCTCTGGATATCATCCCTTCTCTCCAGTCTGCTGACCACACCACACAGCCTGGTGTCATCAGTGAACTTGCTGATGAGGGGGCACTTGATCCTGCTGTCACCAACGAAGATGTTAAAGACCACTCTCAATACCAACCCCGGGACATCACTCATCACTGGCCTCCACTTGGACATCCACACTCTTTGAGTGTGACCATTCAGCCAATTCCTTATCTACCAAGTGGTCCATCCATCAAATTCATGTCTCTCTCCAGTTTAGACAAGGATGTCATGCAGGACTGTGTCAAGTGCTATGCACAGGTCGGGATGGATGATGTACTCATCACACACACTCTGCTCACAGAGAACCTGGTTTGTGATTTTTAACAGGTTTTGTACCATATTAGCAAAGTATAATTCTATAGTAAGAGTTGTTAAGAAGTAGCCAGTAGAGAGAATTATCAGCAGTAGCCTTGCTACCCTAGTTGAGATATTCCTTCTTTTAAATCAGCTTAATTACTACTCTTCCAAATACATTGTTTTGATTTCTGTTTTTTTAAGAGGCACCCACCACCACAGCAGTGGGAAACTCAGCACAGCAGCATCCAGCTGTACAACAAGCAGCATTAACCTTGGAGGACCACCTCTGGGAAACAATCATGTTTTTCTAAACTGAGGGAGTATCTTTAAATTAAGATTCAAGATTTCATGCAGAAGCCCTTGTGCCTTGTTTCTTGCTGCCATGGCAGGAGTTGAATAGAATTCCAATATTTAAAGTTCGTTGTATAATCTAAACCTTTATTGACTGAACACTTACCTGAAAACTCACACCACTGTAACTAAAAAATGGTACTTTTTGCTCATGATGTGAAAATTGATAATAAAGGCCATAGTGTGAAGGTCAGTTGCATAAAAACCCTGAATGGTGTGATCTGGGGAGTTTTCACATGTTTAGGCTGTTTGGTTGATTGGTTTTAGAAGGGTCACAGTTTTTTACTGCAACCACGTTACTGCTTTTTGCCAGCTGTCTCACTTTGAGTTGTAGAGGTATTTTTTTGTGTATAATGGGTATACATTTTACTCATTAAGTGTATAAGTGCTCTAATATATATATATATGTGTTCTAATTAAAGAGTTCACACTCAAACCACGAGCCCGTTTGTACAGCAGTGTCCTCCTCCAGACGTACCTTAGCACCGCACCCCGCTGTCAACCTACCTGGAGTAGTGCTGCAAGCACCACATCTGCAAAAGGTGACTGAAGTCCCAGGGCCACACCTCCTCCACTCCTGTGACAATGTCTGCCCTGCAGGCAGATCCTAAAGAACAATTCTAAAGAAGTAGCTCTGAGGTAAATGTGATCTTTAAAAATACTGCTTAGCAGTCTCCAGGAGGGATTTAAGAACTTCAAACCCCTGGTACTAAATGGGATTTCTCTCCTTACTACACGTAAATTTGACAGGCTTCCTGGTAATGATTTGATCAGCCGAAGTGGTTTAGGATGGGCAAGTTAATTCTAGGTCTCTGCATTTCAGTGGGTAGTTAAAGCGGGAACTGAAAAACAGAAGGCATAAAAAACACCAGCATAAAACACCCCTTGGGATTAAGGAGTGGAGCAGGCCCTAGACCCTAGCTGAATCTGCTCAGCTTTGGTAAGGCAACTGCATGTTCCATTCCTTCTCCAAAGCAGTGCAGTTCCAGGTGACAGCAGACAGAGAAGCAGCAGCCCTGACACTGGACCTTTGTAACACAGGGTCAAGTCTTTGCCTGCAGAGAAAATAACCGAGCTGGAGCAAGTGGTCCCTTACTGAGCTACTGCTCAGGCATGTGGTGTGATTCTTGGAGCTGTCCTGTGCAGGGCCAGGAGCTGGACTCGGATGATCCTTGTGGGTCTCTTCCAACTTCTGTGATTCTACTTGTTCCTCTGCAGGTTGTGCAGGGCTGGCAGAAGCACATCTGCTGTTCTGAACCCCTGAGGCCAAAATGGGATGTGACCCTCAGAAGGGCTCAGTCACATCCTTCAGGCACTCTTCAGAACCGAGAGCTGCGAGCAGGCAAAGCAGATGTTTGGGTACACAGAGAAGGAGAGCAAACAATCAGACAAGGTGGGATGCAGGCACTTCTATCCGTGGCACTAGCCTCAGGCACACACCTGAGCAGCTAGTGATTTCATCCTTTCCCCCTCCCTCAGAAACCAGGAAGAAAGATAGATAGCAGTGAACTTTTTCTTTCCCTTCTGTTAGGCACTGAGGCACATGTTCTAGGTGTTTTAATCATTGTTACTAATGTGCTCACAGTCAGTCACAGTCAGTCACTGGTGTGCAGCACCACAGCGAGTATTTGAGATCAGTGAATTTCCCTTCTCACAAACAGGCAGCCAGAAAAGCTGAGTTTGTACCTGCTTTATTAGAAAACTAACCCATCCAGCTTCTGCTTTCTGCATACTCACAGACACCCCTGGGAGCTTGTATCCCAGGGCTGTGTGGAAATCACATTTCCAAATGCCACATCAAAGTGAGAGAGATGCAAAAGGCTGTATCATCTCCTGCTTTTCTTTGGCCCATCTGCCTTTGGCCGATGCATCCAGGGAAGGCCGAGACTTCGAGCTGCTTGAAGTATAACCAACAAGCCTGATGCTACACAAGGAGATACCAAAGTTCATTTGCAGACAGAATGAAGCACATGTTTCCACAGTCGCTTGTGTGGTTTTTCTCTTGTGGCTACTCTGATAGCTTCTGCTGTAGTAATTGCTTCACCAGAATAGGATTGGACCGCCCTTGTGTTTTTTTTTGTACCAGGCCAATTAACTTATTTAGAACTCTCTGATTTCCTGCCTTTATCGCCATAACCTTTAAAGAAAAAAAATGCAACAGACACCAGTGTTACAGGAAAAAGGAACATCTTCACTCACTCCCAGACAGGGTATGAATACTTTTGTCCTTTGAACCATTGTTATAGAAGACTGTATTTTGGGCTCAGATGTTATTTATAAAAACTGCCTTCAGCTTTGCAACAAGCTCCTGCTCTGCTCCCAGGAGAGAACAGCAAGTCCCTACAACAGCAGGGCCTTACAACTAATAGGAAGAGCTCTTCTTATTAACAGTCAAGAAAACACTTTTGGATTTTAACAGAGTCTGCAACTCGAACAGCAACTTCCTGGAACAGAGTCAGAGAACTCAGATGGACTTTTCTTGTTAATGGTCTGTTATAACAAGTAATTTGCACCAAATCATAGTCTATTTGATAATATTTGTGATGTCCTTCAAGAACAGAAGTAGGTGTTTTGGTAACAGTGTGTTGCTTCCTTTAAGCACAGGATCCTTTGCAACATGACAATTAATTAACTGGTCAGAAAAACCTCCTATCTGACAGCAACTGACTGATGCATCATCACTGCAGAATTGCAAGAGCCATATTTAAAAGTTAAAATGATCAGAAATTTCACCTTTGGGCACTGCTGAAGGAGATGCTACTGCTGAAAGACAAGCATCTGGCTTTCATACTGCTTTGTGTGGCAGAGAAGGCATTCTCTACACTGTGGGAGTTACTGGGCAGAGCACAATAGCTGCAACTAAACAGGAGGTCGTATTTGCAGATATTAGGGGAAGGATTGTGAACTTAGGAACCACCAACTGTGCCAATACCAAACTCAAATGCAAATATTGCTACTCATTACAGTATCTGAATTAAGGTCAGTTTAAAATCCTCTCTGTAATGTCACACTACGGAAAGGATTCATTACTCTGGTCTGCTAGAAATTACCTATGTGAGGCAGAGCGCAGTACACTCCAGATATTGTGCTGCCATAAAATGCTCAGTGTTGGCCTGAGCAGCTGTTTTTAAATTAGTTCGTTCTGAAAAAAGTTACTCTCAAAACACATTGAAATGGGAGTGTGGTTATGGACCTGCAGCTCCTGCACTTCCCAGCCAGTTCTAACATTCTTTCCATCCACGCTTGTGCTTTCGTACCAGTCTGAAAACACAGCAGCACTTTTATCAGGCTCTGCAAATGAGTCAGTCTGATGGAGGTCATGCTGACCTACTGCAAGCTCATTTTCTTTATCAAAAGCTCTTGCAGAGCTGTTAGCATCCCCCAATGAGATCTGGAGTGGGTGGTATTGTTCTCAAAAGATGTTAATGTTTTTTTCCAAATGGCAAATGTAGCTAGACATTGTTTATATTAAAAGTAAGCTATTCACTCATGCTTTTACATTTTTGTTCCAGAGAACATATAAGCACTTGTTTTCATTTTGCTTTTTATAAAGCAGATTATATAGACTCTGTCAAGATCCACTCAGACTCCTCCCCTTCATAAGCAACAAGGATATTTTCCCTTTTTTCCAGCTCAGACCTTGTTAAACTCCTGAACCACACCGGCTGCTGTGTGTCTTTCCAAGGAGATGGGGAAGATCCAACCTCCCCCACCCCTCCACTTCTGCTACTGCAGCATTTGTGTGGCTGCCACAGCCCAGCAGAACAGCAGAGTGGGCACCAGCTCTGGAGCTGCTGCTGCTGCTGCCACAGAGGTCTGGCTCTCCCCCCACCCCACAGCCACTGTCAGGCAGGAGAGCCAGCTAGACTTGCCTCTTTGGCAGTGGGTGCAGACAGGGACATGGCAAAGAGTCAGATGCAAGCAAAATTTTTGCCTTGCCAGCTCTGATAACATTCTCTAATTCCATAACTAATATATGCCTTGCTGGCAGGTAACTTCAGTCTCCAGCTTCAGAACAGTTTGAGTGTGTTGCCCCAATATCACAACAGATGACACAAAAATCAGAGTGATGTGGCTGGGAGCAGGGTCAGTACAGCCAGAGAGGGACAGGGCCCTGCAGTTTTGCTTTCCTGCATTAAAGTTTTATGGCCTTTCAGAATGACTTAGCACATTAGCCAAACTGGTAATTTCTTCTGCTGATCATTTTGTGCAAGCTTCAATTTAGGAAAATAAGAAAGGAGAAGAAAAGCCTGATAATATCTTGGCAGCAGCTTTACTGCTCTGGCTCTAGAGCTAAAATGCCATCAAAAGGGAAAAAACAGAGACGCCGTTTTAACCCCCCTTTCAGTGCCACAGACTGCCACAGTGCAGAAGATTCCCAGAACCACCATAATCACCTCATTTTCTTGTCCATCAATCACTGCCTGGCAGATCTGTTCGAGCTCTTTTTGATCCTGTAACTGTTGAAGTTTCCGTTCTTTAACAATTTCAAGAGGAGTCTTCCCTTCTCCCTTCCACAATTCTGCAAGCACCTGAAAATCACAATAAAAGCAGCAAAGGTCAGTGTCTTGACTTGCCATCATTTACATGCAGTATTTCAGTTACCAATCCAAGAAGCCAGATTTTAGTTAAGGCAAGAGCAGATTGTCTAAACGTGAACAAACCCGAGATTTAATCCTGTGCCTCTCTGACAGAGCCACTCTCCCTCCTTTTCTGCACCTTGTAAGAAGACACAGAATTATCATTTACTGCACGAGTACAGGTTCATGGTTCACACCTGGTGCTCTGCCTGCTCCTGCCAGTGCCAGCACCTCTCCAGGGATGTCTGCTGGGCACTGCCCTGGGTACCTCACTGGGAGAGAGGCCACCTGAGCAGAGACCAGCACGGACTGCAAGGCTGTTCCTCCAGCAGTACTTGCATTATTCACATGAACTGCCTGAGAGCAGTCAGGAAATGCATCTCCATGAGCAATGGCTCTGCCCAGGAACTGACGATTAGCTGACTATTGTACCAAGTCCAATGCCAGGTAACTCATCCCATTACCAGTCCTCACCAGCAAGCTGTAATGAGGATTCATATGACAAAGCAGAAGAAAAATGGTCCCATGCAGAATGAATGCAGCAGTTCCAGCCCACCTATGCATCATCTCCAAGTACTGGACTGCTGGGCAAACCCAGGCCTGTGGAAATAATCACTTGTTAATGCTAGTGTGTTTTCCTACACTGCAGCAGGGCTATTGCCCTGGAATACACTTGAGAGGAGAGAACATTTATAAAAAACCAATTTCCTTGGGCAGTCATTTTCTGTATTCCCTTTGCTCTTATTTCAGGGCTGTGGGAGGAGAGTAAGAAAACCCTTATTAAAACAGCTTCTTGTGCTCCATCCTGAGCTGAAGATATAATTGTATGTTTGGGCCATTGCTGTGTCCCAATATGGAAATGGATGTTATGTCAAAATTTCAGCATTAAATATTCACTGTAGGATGAAGAGGAGGCTGGGATGGGGAGACGAGGAGGAACATTCAAACTGAATATTAAATCATTCTCAAAGCAGCAAGAGAACTTCAGAAAAATGAAGCATGTGGGATGGTATCTTAACTACCCCAGCAATTTTCTTCAGCATGACAAATTTTCTGGTACAAAAGACCTTCAGTTAAAGAATTCTGTAGCCACAACAAGTATTTAAAAATCATGCATTGATATAATTCCTGCAAGAGGAGATAAGTTTGCCAGTGGCACCCCAAAAGCTTTTTATGGGATCTTATTACTCTTTTGGAGACTTTACGAGAGGGCAATGACATGCAGCTGTATTGCATCTTAATTTTTCCCTGTAAGAGGGTTAAAGGCCAATCACAGTATTGAAGCTATTGATAAGCAGCCAGAGTTACAGCTGCTATATAAAGCTTTCAGATATATACACTGAATAAATCAGTGCCATGTATGATGTTTTCTACAAGATCTTCCTTCTAATGCTGTACTTAAAAGCCATCATGCCAGTGCTACCTGGAATACTCCTAGAAAAAAATACATTATATGCAATAGAGATTTAGCCTGTCTGCAGCCACCTACTTTTATTTTGTTACTCTCCATTGCTATCCCAGGCAGCCCTTCTGTTTCTTCCCTGAGGAACCAGGCAGGAAGCTTTCTGTCCTTGAGGCTTCCCAATGCACCTGTACTGTACATCACCCCTCACAATGAGCCCTGTCCTCATCACACAGCACAGCCGTAGCAAAGCACCCTGGAGAGCCTGAAATGCTGCACAAATCAGGGGTGGACAACCTCCTTCTCCTGGAAAAAGGCACATAGGATCTTTAGGACTGGCATGTATTCAAGCAGGATGCCATGGGCTGCAGGAGTGGGGAATCTGCAACAAACAAAATCTACAGAGCCAACCATGGCAGAGTTACCCAGGAGCAACTCATACATCAGGCTGACTTAGATCAGGGGCAGGGCAGCTTGACAATCAGAGATCCAGCTCTGATTCTCTGTTATGCCTATGCCAAGTATTTCCTGGCACTGAGAAAAGCTTGCCCATTAGAAACCTTGAAGGCACCAGATTTTCCCTGTGACAGCTGCATCATGTGTACTTTTCCATTTGGTAACAAGCATCTCCACTTAGCTAGTAGAGCAACAATGTTATCAAGGCCCTTGCTTGTTTACAGGTATGTAGGAAAGCAGAGAGAGATGTGGCCAAGACCTGTCAAAGACACACTTCTTAAAAATGTGTTTCTCCACTTGGCAAGGAGTACGAATCTAAAGAAAGCAGTTTAAAAAATGATTTCAACTCATTTACACAAACTGCCTGCACCAGCACAGGAGGATCAAATTATGAAGTCTCCAGAGCCAAAACGTGAATCTCAGGCCTCATTTCCATTACTGAAATCTCAGTAGTTTCTACTATTGATTCTCACCTGAGCGTGATTAGATTTTAATGATGTTCTGCAGTCTCCACCTATGCAGGCATAGCAGCATTGGTCAAGATGAATTAATCAGGACCTACACGTCTGGCTGCCATGGGCATCATATCAAACATTTTGCAACTGGTGAACATGCCAGCTGACTGCTGTGCCTAAGAATGCTCCAACTGGAAACTCTATCTGCTGTGATTTGCTGCCAAAGGTGGGAGGAAAACAGCAGGCAGCACCACTTGAGTCGGTCCTGTGGGCGCCTCTCCTTTCCAGTGACGGAAGCCTTGAAGTCTGGCAGTTGTCCCTCAGCCTCTCCCAGAAGCAAGGAGCAGGCTGGGTCCAGTCCTCCAGATGGTATAGCCGTAATTGTCAAAGCAGATGGTTCAGTTTAGGTTTGTGTACTGTGCTCATTTCCCTGCTATCTACTTTAAAGCAGGGGTGCCAAGCAGGTCTTTTGAAGTTATTCCTCTGTGGGTAACCTATGCCACTGCAGAAGCCAGCAAAACCCAGGGTCTGCTCTGCTCCATGGCCTGCTGGGGCATGGATCCCCAGTGAACCTGTGACAAGAGTGTCCACATGGAGTTGCTCCAGCATGGCTCTCGGCAGCAGGGGCAAGTTTCTGCTTCCCTGGCCCAGGAACCAGCCTCCTCCCATAATGCCATAACTCAAAGGCAGGTCCATCATGCCAGAGATGCACTTGCTGCCAGCCTGGCAAATGAGGAGCGAGGCCCCATCTCAGGCACACTCCCCCCTGGACTGGTTTCAGTCCTGGGTGAGCAGTACCACCCACTATGGGCTTCAAAATGGTGCCTCTGGAGTGGGCCAGTGTGTGCCCAGGACATGCTCACCCCACAGCTCTGCACGCCAGCAGAGCAGGAAGCTGCTCCTGCCTTTGCACAGCCACGCCAGCCTGGAACTGCTTCAGAGACCTTTGGACTAGGATGCTGTATTTGATGGCAAGTTGGGCATGAGCTCTGTAATTACCTACATGGTAATTATGTGAGCACACAGTGCCCTGTGCTCGGCACATGCATCTCACCATAAAATGCTGTGTCTACAGTCAGTGCTCACAGCTTTTTTCTGCCTGTGTTTTACTGCCTTACACAGCAGAGTCTGAACACAAAACCTGTTAAAAAATTTAAACCATTAGCAGCTTCCTGCAGTGAGCACGTATGTGTACACATGTCTGCACACTCGCCCCATCAGTCCCTTCCATCCCTTCCTGCTGGATCGGTGTCTGCCGCTGCACACCATGCTCCCCGTCCCCAAGCGCTGCAATTCATCTGCCAGTGTGTATATATAGCCCTTTCTGCCCTCGGGCCAACAGCGTCTCTGCCTACTGCTGAGAATTGTTATAAACATTTGTTACTCTTCTGACATCCAGGCAACCAGAATACTTTTCTAAATGTGGCAAGGTTTCTGTGGTTTGATATCATCATCACTCGGTGATGGCAAACAGTACTGTGATTTCTCTGTGTCCAATTTCGGAGCACCGAGGACAACAGGCACATTACAAGGAGTTGCTAATTAAACAAGAAACTCATCTCTGAAATTCTTGACATTTCACAACCTGTCAGAAGTGCTGGCACACAAATACATCACAAGGCAGAAAACTTCCACAGAAGAGGGAGCATTAGTACCCTGTCCTACCTCCACAAGGAAGAGACTAAAGACTGGAGTTCTGAAGCTTCTCTTTCAAATGCAGACACCAAACTGATGGGTGTGCCACAACCCCTCAGGCACAGAACTGCTCTGCATTCCAATGCTTTTCCTATTAATACTTTATATCCTTTTTGAAACTTTTACTTTTGCAATACAAAATTTCCAAACACACATGCCTGAAGCCAGGCACTTAAATCCCTATTTATGATCCCTGTTTTATGCAGCTGGCTATCCACATAAAACAGGCCAACAAGGAGACCAACTTAAGAACCACAAGCATTTCCAAAAAAAGAAAACAAACCAGAAAGTTTAAATGTCTCCAAGAAGGGTGAAGAGCCATGTTTGCAATTGAGCAACAAAACCTGAATTGATTCCCAATACTATTCCAAAGTTGTACTTGTATTTAATGGATACATGCTAGATAGATGGAAACCTGCCCTGTGTATTTCAGGGTGTTAAAAGTTTGAAAGCAGACAAGCCAAGTTAAACGTCTTCATTAACAGTTTCACTGATAAACACAGAAACAATGACCTATTTGCACTTACCTACAGTATAATAATTCATCTCAAAAGACAAGGCATTCTGCATAAATGAGTCAGCAACAATTTAGATTGAATGATTATTCCTCCTCCAAGTTTTGACTACAGACACAGCAGTCACTGTATCCATCATAACCAGTTAACAATTTTAGATATAAATCAAGACCTGATTTTTCAGACTCTCCTAAGCAAGATAATATTTAAAATACCCCCAGCTTTACCATCTTTACTTGCTTGAGAAGTTCATGACAGCACTTGCTCAAAGAAGTAAGGATAAAAGAAAGGCCAGACCTCTCCCACTTTTGACTCAAGGATACACTAAAGCAGAACATTTTGTGACTACACTCAGGTGAATTACAACCTTTTCCACACGCTAATGCTTCAGAATGTAGACCTTACTGTCCCTTAGTACCTAGTAACTGATATTCTCATCTTAACTGCAAGCCATGAATTAGCTCCCACTGACCTTTTACTCAGGTCTGACTAGAACTGAAACTAAGATCTAGTGTCTGCTCTGTTCAGAAGCAGGATTTATTTAATTGACTTCAGTTCACATTGTTTAAGTCTACTGTTTGGCTTCTACCCCCTTTTAACACTGATTATGCAGATGTATCTGTAAGATTACATACACACACAAGGCATTTGCATCTATTATATGTATATAATATAGATAGAAGATTTATCCTTCATCAACACTCAAAATAATTTCCTTTTAAAACAACCGGTACACACTGATTATAAAATTGCTACACAACTGAATTAAGCAGCCACAGATTCACAACGCAGTAAAATCAAAAAGGTACTTACCTGCTTTGCTGCTGTAGAAGAAATTTCTTTTTTTTCTAGAAGGTTCAAAAGGTCAGCCAGGAGAAAAGAACTGACTGGGCTAGGAAGAAAGGGGGCAGAAATTACCTCAGACAATAAGGTGATGTTAATTATCTATGCTACTGTTGCTTGCCTGAAGATCAGACAGTGTAACATGACTGGCACTTTTCCTCATGTTAGACTGTGTTCACGTTTGGTACTGATGGTCTACTATGCCTTACCATCACCATATTCTAAAGGCTGAAGACTAATTACTGCTCTTAACCACACGGTCCTCCTCTCTGCAACACACTTGTCTGACTCCATTGAGCACGACGGTGCCAAGGCCTGTGCAGCAGTGCCTGGTGTAACAACCTCCACAGGTCACAACTGAAGCAGCACCAGCAATGGAGTGACGTGGTGCCATTCATGGGACGTGAGCCAAGGGTCACCTTTGTTTCACCACTGCAGTAATCACAAAGACTGACCTTTCCTTTACTGAAAGGGAATGTTGTTTCAAATAACTGAGCAGGTCTTGTAGAATCCAGCCGATCACTTTCTTGGGCTTCATTTGGGTCTGTTTTACCACATTTTCAAAGAATTCTGCTAATCCATCTTCATTCTGTTTAAGGAAAGTTAAATGCATCAAAGAGATACCGGACTGCAAATATGATTACAGAATTGGAGAATCACAGAATCATTAGGGTTGAAAGGGATCTCTGGAGATCATCTAGTCCAACCCCTCTTCCAAGGCAGGTGACACAGGTTGCAGGTTTAATTATACAATTACTCAGTAATTATACAATTACTCAGCATATAAATGCTTAATCCTAAAGTAAACTTCGGTTGAAAATCATGCCAAAGTCACAAGATTTTGGAGTAATTTTATTAACATAACAGCAAACTGTATTATGCCTAGAACAGATACAGAGAGCTTATCTGTCAGTATGTCTGTTTCGGTGGAGCTTTCAACAAATGGGTGATCACTTTTCTCTTAACACCTCCCTAAAACTGCATTTGGACAGGACCTATCTTCTCATGTGTTTTAAGTATATATAATGCTAGAAAATACAATGCTGCCATCTCGCAGGCTGTTGTGCTACCTTTTACCAAGGACAGATTTTTCCTGAAATTGTCCACAGATACTTCACTCTTGATCTTGCAACCATTTCTATTTATTTTGGATTGAAGGAGTAAGTTTAGCTTCCATTTACCGTTCAATGATATGGAAAGGTCATATTGTAAGAAGCAGCATTTTATTTTTCCATTTTTTTCCAAGAATCTATGTAAGCTTTTCCACAGCACCCTTAAATGTTCAAAAGATATGACAGTAAGGGATTCAATTTATAGCCTAAGTGAAATCTGAGATTGTTTTTAGAAGAACAGATACTGCACAGTCTGTTGAATGCTGTGGTGTTTGTCATCAAGGCATTGATGGATCTTTAACTGCAGCACAGAACTCATCAGGTTTACTGAAGGCTGAAGAAGTATGAAGTGGCAGCTCCTACCTTTTGAAGGAGGAATCCAAAACCAGCATGCCACTGGACTTCTGCAGCGTGTGGCATAAATGCACAGGAAGACAAGCCAGCTCTCAGAAGTCGAGAGGTAACAGTTTAGAGACAGCCAAGGAGCTATTCTAAGTACACAGTTGTCAGAGCAAAAACATTTCCCAAGCACATACTGACTGCAGCCAGATCTCTGAACAGCTATGAGCAAAAAGAGTGCAGGGCACACTAAACCAAAGCCTGAGTCCTCCACTCAAACACATCCCATCAAACAGTTTCATTTGTTCTTGCTTTTAAAGGCCATTTATTGCCATAGCAATACAGAATTTTAGACTTTCCTTCTCCAAACTTTCACAACACAAACTTCCAACAGCTCTGGATACATTTTTCATTAGTAATGATGTATGGCTTTTGAGAAGACTGCAAACTACTGTTCTCTGTTCTGTGAAACAGAACAAAATGTACTTAGATTAATGTCTGATGTGCTGTAAAACTGGTGTGACAAAAATCAGACCCATCCATTTTACCTTGAGACCGTGAGCAAAGAAATCAAGTTCTCACCCTAGGCTGAAACCACTGAGGTCTTTCAGGAACCAAGGTAAACCTTGTAACTACCACTAGTTATCTACACAATACCCATAATTTTCTTCTCAGACAGTGTTCTAACTAATTTAACTAGCAGTTATTACTCTGCAATCAAATTATTCAAAACTAAAGACTAAATAGACTACAGGAACAAATTTGGCTTAAAAACACCCCAAACCCTAAAGAAATGACATGATTGCCAAAGTACAGTAAACTTGATTAAAAACTGTGTGTGTAAGTGGAATTACTAGAATGATGCATTGCCAAGTACTGTACTCTTTCTAATTCACCTCAGGATTCAATAGCACAAACAAACACTGATTATTTAAACAGTAGGCTCCCTTCCGCAGAAACACCTGTCCAATTTAGGTAGGAAAAAGTTAGCACATATAAATGCTGGTTTCTTTACACATGCTGCAGAAGGTTTTACAAACACTCCAGGCAGAGTAGCTCCAGCTCCAACATTATGCACAGGTAAACAATGTCTGCAGCACATGTCTGAATGCAGTGGCTACACAGCTCAGACACAGCATGTCCAACACTTCCATCGTGCACAGGCTGCAGAGCGTATCCCCACAAAGGGGCACATTCACATTTTGGACACCTACAGCCTGGCTGGAGTTACAGCTCTGACCCTGCTGCCAGACCTCGGAAAATCGAGGACAAACACACCCAGCCTTCGCATTTTAATCAGACGATTTCCAGGCAGCAAGTGCAGACAAGCCCAGGAAAACTCAAGGAGACAGACTTACATACGCTACCAGGTCTAGGAACCCCATACTCACTACTTGCACACACAAAACCAGACACATTTCCCAAAATTCCCTTGCATTTCATTTAGGTTTTTTAAAGTGACTGTCATTTTCTGTAGCCAAAGAGTAGGAAAACCCAGCAGCGTTAGACTGAAATGAATAAGGCAGAATGTCAAAACATCAGAATGACTGACAGAAATGAAACATTTTCCTTATTTTCTTGTCATATTAGAAAAAATGTAGGCATAACTCGATTAGCTTCAATTTCTACATACTGTACTATGTGAATTTGACTTTAATTTGTTTTACATTTTGGTCAACTTCCTACATTCCAAATTGACTCCAACTACCAACACATACACACACCTGTCTCTTGCAGTAGATCTGAGCTGAAAACCACTGCACGCTCTAACATGCTGGACTACAGGAATGCTGACTGTTCTCTCTTAATTCTGAATACTCTATTTTAATCTTCATAGAAAGCAAACCAGAAATCTGGAATAGCAGCAGAATAGCAGAATAGTTTGTGATCCAGGCCCACTGAGTGCTCCCATTACACACCGAGTATGCTGTAACGTATTCATTACAGTCTCACTGGCATGAAATCTGACATACCCATATTTCAACCAGATAAAAACTTCATTCTTTAACACGGTTTAAAAGGATCATTTCATAGCACTGAGATGTCAAAAAAACTTAGTGGTGGAGTAATTTCAGACACCTTTTAAACAGATTAAAACAATACTTTATTTTACAGAATACCATGGGTACAATCTTTGGGAACATTGGGACTGTAAGGCAAACATACGCTTTTAAAGACCAGTAATGTTTCCCAAAGAACTAAAGAAGAAAACTACTTCAATGTTCACAAATAAAATGTCATTTTCTGCTTTGTTATTCCCATTTTCACCATCACAGTTCCTACAATAAACAACTGTGAGGTAACAATTGCTGCAAAAATGTGCAAGATTGTCAGGGGAAAAAAAACCCCAGAACATCTAGCAGACATGCAGAGCAGTTAAAGAAAGTTCAAACTTTTCTCTGAAGCTTCTTATAAAATGATTAAAATTCTAAAAATAGTAAGTTCACCTGCACACTAACATGTGTAAGAATGGCATGTTGTAAAACAAAATGGTCAAAACCAACTTCTACAGCATCCCAGTTTTGACTCTTTGAAGGAGTCACCAATGTAATTGTTCCACCAAAGCCATTAGCCCAAGCAGAACAATCACTTTTATCTGAGTAAGCAGAGGAATGGGAAAGGCACAGAAGACTGAGAAAGGAAGTGATCACTGTTTTTTTGTCATGCTATACTGTGACAACCGATCTGTTTTGTGTTTGGACCTCAGCATGCATTTTAAAAACAAAACGTCACATTACTACATTGATGTCTATGCTGACATACCTTATTTTTTTGCTCAATAGGAAGCAAGACAGAAATACTATAATACCATAACTGGCAAAGTCATCAAGAGATCCTTCTTGACTGATGTATTTGCCAGCTTAACAGTTTACACAGCAAAGTAGAAACTGCATGTAGAAATGGAGTACCAAAGTACCATGGAGTGTACATGGCTCAAAAAATTGTAGCCTCACGAATAAGAATAGTTCTGCATGAACAAAAATCAGAAACATAATTTATTTTTGTAATTTATATAAAACTGTCGAACACGTAGTAGTTCACACTTAAGACATTTCAGATACAAAGATATTAATAAGCTATTCCTTCCATTTCAGTACATCTTGTAATTAGGCAAAGGAGCAGTCTCAGGTTCTCAACAGCACAGTACGTACAGGCAGCTACTGTGTATGAGAACAAAGATCAGGAAGCAAGCTCAGAAACTAACCTGCATGTTGGAGCATGGTATTGTTGTACTGTAACTTTGGTGCATAATGCTTTCTCTGACAGGTTGGTGCAGAACAGACTTTGCATTTTAGAGCCATCCCTCTACAACAGCCATTTATTTAATGAGCACTCCTGGGCACTCTAACCTGAACGAAGGCTCATTAGATTTGTGCATCTGGCCCTATCAGCAATCTTCTGCAACTTGTGATGCAAGCAGAACACAGCAATGGACACAGCGCTTCCCAATGAATTAAGGTTAACTAGTCTCCCAGTGAACAGGCAAGCAACTTTTATGGAGAGTATACATGCTGACATTCTAATGCACAATAAAAGGAGACCCGCAATGAAGGACGTGTTCACTTCATGCATTCAAATGGATGCATTATCTTACTACAAGCCAAAACCCAAATTTCAGCTTGGAGCTCATTAATTACCTTACACATTGCAAAAAGGGAAAAAAGGGAGAAAGGAGAAAGCAAAGGCACCAATGGATTTCAGAGAACAGCCAAAAGCAAGAGCAGGTCATGAGGCAAATATATAGGGCTAGTTGAGAGAGATGAGAGAAGCCACACAGCAGAAGCCATCCACACTAGCAAAGTGAAACACACAAGAAGTGTTTTGATGCCAAGTGAAAGCAGGGGGTGTCCTGGGTCCGGCTGGGATGGAGTTTATTTTCTGAAGAGGGTGCTGCATTCTGGATCTGTGACTAATGCAGTGCTGACAACACACTGGTGTTTTGGCTGCTGCTGAGCAGTACTTTCTTTTCCCACCCTCCCCCACAGTGAGTAGGCCAAGGGTGGGCAAAAAGTTAGCTGTGGACACAACCCAGACAGCTAACCCAAAATTACCAAGGTTATATTCCATGCCACGTTTCACGTAATAATCTGCTCAACAAGGAAAACTGAGGGAAGGGGACTTTGCGGGAAGTTGTCAGTGTTACTGCCTGCAGACTGGCTGTGCATCTGTCTGTTTGTGGGATGTGGTGAGTGATGGCATTTGCATCACTTTTGGGGTTTCCCCTTACCTGTTGCATCACTTAAGTGTCTTTATCTCAAACCATGAGTCTTCTCACTTTTGCTTTTCCTACTCTCTTCCCTGTCTCACTAGCAGGGAAAATGAGCAAGTAGGTGTGGTGCTTAGCAGCTGGCACAGGTCAACTCACCACAGAGGGAAAGAAGAAGAAATCAGAAAAAATGGGTGCAGGACCTACATACCCTTTCTACCCTGATGTTTATTTTAATATGTGAGAAATATGTTGATGTTAAAAAATGCATACATGAACAGGAATACTGGCTGCAAAATCACATTTTGCAGCTTATAAAATGAAATAGAAAGGTAGGAACTACCAACACCTCTCGATCACTGCAGTCTCATGACTTTGATAAGACTTATGACTCACTTGCCCACCAAACAGCAAAACATTTGCAACTAAAATGGCACAGCACCACAAAAGTAGTTTTCCCAACATCTTTCTTCAGAACAAAGAGCCATTTTCTTTCTGTAGAATCAGCTCTTGTACAAGTCTATTAAATTACAGACACAAAAAGAAAGAAAGAGGTAGTTATGTGGACTGCTCTCCCTACCTTTGCAGTCAAAGGAAAGGAACTCCTCCAGAGGAAAATTTAAAGTACTTACAGTTCTGCTCTAAATCTCACTCTGAAGAAGTCCTTTTCCTTCTGTCTCCACTAATTAGAGAAGTAACCAAAGCAGGACACTCTCCTGGCTTAGCTGGCTATGTGAAATGTCTAATCTTGGGTGTGTATACTTACCACCTCCCCAGAGTTATCACTGGCACAGAGAGATGACACAGTTTGGATTTAAGAAGCTCAAAGTATTTTCAAATAATTTTGGAAGTTATGAGATTTTGCTGTCATTTCCTTATTTATAACCTCAATTCCCACATCCTTTTCTTTCTCATCTCCTCTTCTGAACCTACATCTGGAAAACTGAACTGTGAGATTAAAAGTGATGCTGTGCAACCACTTGGTGTATTTCCCAAAATCTGGCTTTTGTTGGTTTTTTTTAATTCCCAAAATAATCCGGAAGGTAGATCAACAGGCACATGAAGCTGAAAGATTTAGACTTTGGATTTTGATTTGTATTTGTTAAATATGTTTAGTGTGTCCAGCCTTGCACCAGGCCCAAAGATAAAGAGAAAGCACTTGCAGACAAGGAGTAGTAACCAGAAGTTGTACATTTGTTGCAGTTAGTCATGGGTGCATCAATGTGTAGACAGAGAAGATCAATATTAAATAATAGTTATTTGACTGCACTTTGCTAAGAAACACTTCTAGGTGCACGGTGTGTGCTTTATTTTCTCCACCATTCTATGTCTATGGCTCCTTGGTACAAAGTAGGCATTGGACACACTTCCAAATAAAAACATCCATGAGACTGACAGCTGGTTAATATGACATTTGCAGATCTTTTCAAGAACCATGCAGCTCTGAAGTTTCTAGGCTTATTTTAGCAGTTGATCAATAAACTCACCAATAAGGTAAAGCTGTGTTCGGGAAGAATCCCATACTGTTCAACAAGCTTTTCTCTCTTCACACTGGGAAGGTCAGGAAGTCTCTCATGAATCCAATCAATATTTATCACTTGCTGATGGTTCATATTAGCTGGCAAAGATTTTGTATCGTACAGAATCAATGGAGGAAGATTTGGCTCTGGCATGAACCTAATAAAAATGAAGAAAAACTCCTTCATAATTATTTTAACTCAGAAGCTAAATAAAATGGAATAAGATGTATACTACAAATTTATACTTTCCTGAAAGCTGTATTACTCTTTCAACTAAACAAAATACTAAAAATTCATGACTTGGGATATCTATCACTGGTAAGTAGAAAAGGATCAGGCCCCAAACTGCTGCAAAGACTCTATTTTCTTTCGAGTATTTGCCACCAATAGTCAGAGTTCATAATTGAAAATGGTGAATTAAAACATTTCTGCACCCAAAACAATAATAAAAAACCCCAATAACACAACTACTAATAGATATGGAAATAAGCCACTCTTTTTGGCATCAAGTATGAATTGTGGACCTGGACAAAAACAGGAATGGACTGTCAGGGAAGAACCCAGATTGACAGCCAGCTTCCAGGAGTGATCTAGGCAGGTTGTAACCTTCTTCAGACAAACTTCAAAAATCTTGATGAAATCTCATACTGTGCTAAAAGCAAAGTTACTGTGCTCAGCACGGTGCCATCACAGAACAAAAGGCTCCCTTAAAGAGAAGGCCAATTCGAACTACTCAAATAACTGCGATTGAAGCAGAAACTTCAGTCTTACATGATCAAATGATGGGTTCAAAACCACCAGAATAAAGGGCATTGGGCACCCTCTACATTTACTATAATAATTGCTATTTCAGATCTGCCTCAACATAGATTTTAAGTTTAATGTAAAATTTTCAGCAGTAAGTTACACAAAAACCTGGGAAACAGAGTTCATAGTCTAATACTGGTCATAATGTTGGTACCAGTAATAAGCTTTATGGTCTTTATTTGAAGCATCTTAGACTCAATGGTTTTGCCTCGGTTGTAAGGAATTTTCTTTTGCATCCATTCAAATTAGTCTTTTTAAATAAGCCTCATGCTAGCCCCTACCATAACAAGGAATTCACAAAATGATCACTGCTGTATTTCTATAAAACCATAATTTAAAGAGCAGATTTAAATTCAAGGTTTGTGAGACGTTTTCAAAATCATTGCTCTGCTCTAGCAATATTAGAGGTAGAATATATGCAGATCTAACAGGAACACAGAGATGGGAAAGCTAAGAGGGTCTGAAAGTTCTCCTGCACAATTACAATTACCCATCTGGGAAGTACAGGAAGACTATCTCTGGGATGCAGAGCTAAGGAACCACTAGGAGGATGAACACCAAGATGACCCTAAGCGGGTGTGCTGCTGCCTTGCAGTGTTGCCTCAGCACTTGTTCCCAGCAGCACTGCTTTCCATCAGGACTCATGCCTTGTCCCCTTGCCCTACAGCTAAACCCTTCTTGGGTGAATACAGTTTCATGGCTGTCACTTCACCCTGGTGGAAGGCAAAGTACTTAGCAAGATAACATCTTCATTAGGCCTACAAAGACTTGCAAGGTAGAAACATGCTCATGAATGCTGACACCTTTCAATAGCAGTCAGGATTTTCAGTGATTGTGATCCATGATCACAGAATCTAAGCACGGAGAGGTAGGGCCTGCTGTCTGAAAACCATTTCTTCCAGTATTTCCTTAAAGTGGGAGCAATGCTGAACTCAGAATATTCTTGTTTTATGTCAGGCATACAGTTGCACTGTCCACAAAGCAAACCTTCAATTTAACCACTTCAAGCTCAAGTACTCCAACTTAGTCTTTGGGAAAGGTCCAGGGGTTTTAGCAGGCATAAGACTTAGTTCTAGATCTGGTCTGCTCAGACTAGCACTGATTCTGATAGGTCTCTGCCCCTTCCAGTGCAAAGTAAACTTCCAACACTTACTCACTATATTGACTAACTTTACGTCCTCATTACAATGACTACACTTAAGGAATATAATAAATTTTCAGTTTGTGAAATGTTAACTTTATTGAAAAAAAAAATACCGATAATCCTGTTTTCCTTCTTTGTCTCTCATTGGTACTGTGCACCTAAAATAAAAACAAAACAAGATGTGGTAAGAGAATTAGTTTTATGGTAAAAACACAAAAACTCTGCCTTGTGAAGATCAGGAGACCTTTTTAAAGCCATTTCAAGGAATGTGTGCAAGTAAGAGGACAGTCATTTTCACACAGACACTGCTTGATGCAGCACACAGTCTGTTGTGAAAAAGCCTCAACTTTAAATTACTACTTGTGAGGAGACTATGCTTGTGAACATTAGCTTTAGAAGACAAAAGTTGAGCAATACTATATTACATCTCCTATATTAGATCTATATTACAATACCATATTACATCTCCTGATCACGTCACTAAGTACCTGTGTACCTGTGGCACTCTAATAGTCACTCTAATGTGACTATTCCCATGTTTGCCTAAAATAAAAGCTCACCCAAGCTTGGAATCAAAGGCTCTTGTTTCATTCAGAATTGTTCCTCCATTTTCAAGTTCTTCAATTTGCCTCTGTATTTCATAGTCTGAAAGTAACAAAAGAAAAAAGAGTAAGCTTGTTAGACTACACTATTAGCTTTCGTGCACGCCACTATTTCATTTTTCACTGCTATGCAATAAAGAAATAGTTTGTTGTTTTAACCTTAATGAAATCAACAGCAGTAGTTATAGGCAGAATTAGTCTCCCTCTCCAGCACTGTTTCTTTCTTTGTGTGTTTTCCTCATTTTCTTTCATTTCCTTTAAATGGAAAGCAATTTCTCCCAGGCACTGCAGCCAAGCCATACATTCCTAGTGACCTTGCAGTCACCCAGTCCAGTTTCCTTTTGGAGATGTAACAATCAGCTTTTCTTGCTCATACCCAAGCTGCATCTTAACTCCACACACATCACGTACCATCACATCACATGCAATCATCTCCATTGGAGGACACAAAACTACTGCTGCTGTATTTTGGTACTAAAAATGTTAGGCACTGAACCACATGCTTCATTCTTCTGGCAGGCAGAGGGGTTTACCTCTGCAAAAAACCTGCAGACTAACATGGCTGCTATTCCCAGAGCACCCCATACTAAGATTTATTCTGTCAGGGAGCTCCATAAAGAGGGATAAGCCAGGAGTCAAGGGGGACCAGAGCCCAGGCAGTGCCCTCACAGCCTGATGCAGCCCCACTGGTCTGAACAGCATGGGCATGTGCTACTAACACAGAGCCACTGACAGTCTCAGTCAAGATGAGGGGATGAGCTGAGTCCAGGGCCTTCAGGGAGTTGAGTCAGAAGCAGCAGGAGCCAAGTTCTGAGACAGGACTGGGAAGAAGACTTCAGAACAGGTCCAAGGTCCTGCAGCAGACAGGACTGATTACTGGCACACCTATGATGTAGCAGCTCAGTCAAAATCTGAAGGTCCAGCCTGAGCTTAAATGGGACTCCTGTACCCATGGACAACAAGGTGCATGGAAGATATACCCAGGTGAAGCCAGTCAGGGCATTTAAGGCCAATTCCTGCACTCTGACATCTTTTATCTCAGACCACATAAAATATCTACAACACTCTTGTAATGAAGCAACCACCATTTACCTACTGCTTTTGCCAGAAATCGCATGCTACTGATATTCTTCACTTCAGTCCTCACTCCATAAGGCTCTCCAGGGTGATGCACAGAAATATTGGCATCCACTCTCAGCTGACCCTCTGTAAAAGGAAATTTTATCAACAGAACAGTCTGCCCTGTACAGTAGAGTTAAAAGCCTTGGTATGCATTAATAAACTGCATGTTATGTGCAGAGCATTAATAGCACACTTCTCTATGTTCAGAAAGCACTAACAACCACTTCATCATAGCTTTCTGTTTGTGATTCCACCTCAAGGCACTGCCTTGAATCATTCAAAATAGTTCTGAGAATAATGCTTGAGGTTTTTTTTTTTTTTTCCAAATCATTGCTCATAATTTCTCTCAGAAAACTGCATGGTGCAGTGCAGCACAGATCCTCTAAGCCATACAGTGAAAAGACCTTCTGATTCACAGCTCTTAAATAAAGGGCAGAATTAGACAAGCAAAGTGCTGGATCGTGAGCTTCCATTCCTCTCAAAGCAGCAAAAAATACATTTGGAATTACATTTTGATGGATACACACTACCCTGACATGAGACACAAGAACTTAAGGTTATGCTGAACAGATTTACTAAGGTGTTCTTAGAAATTTACAGCTTAAGGACAAAATGTGAGAAGCAGTGAATTTTTTTTTGTAATCTTCTTCCTCTCCTTCTCCCCCCTGAAATGTTCCTGGCTGCCGAAAGCTGAAACTGTATACAAAGTCTTATATAGAAGCATCCTACACTTTTAGTCCAAAATGGACAAATGTCCTTAGAGATCTTTAGTGACTCAACCACAAGTAACTCGTAATTTTATCTTCCTAGGTACTGTCCCTCTGAAGACAGCCCTTCTGAGAAGAAAAGGCTCACCACAATTATCAACTATTGGGAACAAACAAACTGCAGAGGTTGTATTGCAGCCTGGAATGTTAAGGAACATTCCCTGTGTTTGTTTTTTTAGTTTTTTAATTTTAAATACAGATTGAAAAAACAAACCTCTACTGTGTAGATACAGTAGCATTAATGAGAGTGCAAAGTAGCTCAGTTAAACCTGTGAAGATGGCTATGGCTTCAGAATCCATTCTGGTCAACAGATTTAAATTGACTAGAGAGGCCTTGGTATAATTTGTAAAAGCAGGCTGGATAACAGCACACTAATTTCCTCTGTCTTCATAGAGTTTTGCCAGACATGCAAATGAAGCAAAAAGGTGTTGGAATGACCCAACATCTCTTTCAAGTGAAGTGTTTTACATGTGCTCCCTCCCTGAGGTGAAACAAATACTTGTCAAAAAAGAGGAATAATCTTCTCCAGCCCTTGCTTCATATTGAGACATGATCTGTTTCTACTTGGATGTAGGTGTCAGTGTGACCAGACAATAAAGTTAATAAGGCATAAGCAAAAGGAGAGCCAGGCTGCAAATGTTCTTAAAACAAGCTTTTCTTCCTTTAAGGTCAGCTTATTTTCCTTTCACTTTGCAATAAAATCTTCTTTTCATTTTTGAATTTGTTTTTTGTTTGTTAATGAAATAACAGCTGATAAAAATGGGCACTTGGTTTCACTGTACATGCAAGTAGAATGAAGGTAAATTCTGAGGATGTAAAGCCTTTATTTGAAAGAATGTAATTATGATGAGGGAAAACCACAGCAGAAAGCCCCTAAAACCTTTACCTTGAAAGAAAAGAGAAATCTAAATACTTTTAAAGCTGACTATCCTGGAAGAAAAATATTTCCAATACTCCCATCAAGTCAGAAACCTCCCTGTGATAAAATATACCATAATGCAATTTCAAAGGCAATCTTAGGGCCAAATTCAGCAAAGATAACTGATGGTATATATGCATATGCCCATGAAGAAGCATGCAAACTGCTTAAAAGTGACAACTGTGCCTCATTTGGCATGTGGGACACTTCTGTGAAAAAAGACTCAGAGAAATAAATAACATCTAGCAATTATTATTTCCTCCTACATTAAATTAAATTTGTATCACTAGCCAACATTTATTGGATCTCATTTATTGGGTGATGCTGGACACTCTGACTCACTTCTCTAGGAGACATCACTTGTATAATGGACTGAATTTGTTGCTAGACAGGGAGGCCAACTGTCACAGGCAAAAATACAGCTTACACTGTGAACACTAATAAGCAGCTAATAATTGTGTGTATGTGTGGAGGGGATGAACCCCTGAAACCCATTTAGACTCTCAAGCAGAAGCCTGCTGTATGCTAGCTGTAATGGGGGCTGGCTGTAAACTTTGGTAACATTAGGACTGAGGAACATGGCATGACCAGAACTTTCCAATTAATAGAGACACAATCACCAGCTGGGAGGCAGGACACAGGCTATGCTTCTGTACATCAGCTATTGTGAAAATCAGGGCCTTGAAGTTTCAGAAAGAGCTGGTGCCAGAAGCAGCGGTTCCTACAGGAGGAAGCAGTCTCAGAAAGATAGGTGCTACATTTAGCCAAGACCACCTATGTCTGCTACAAGCTGTCATTTACTTTGTGTCTGTCATCCACGACACTAGCCCAAGTTCACTGCCAAGTTTACTGTGATTTTATGACTAGCTGAGACCTGACACACAACTAAGAAGATGATCCATGCTCCCACTACTTTGTCCCTTAACTTCGATACTCCACACTTAATCCCCACTACAGAGCTTCAGTGCTGCTATGCTGTGGCAAGCTGGATGGAGAGAGACAGGAAGAAGTGCAATAACCCTGGGGACATTTCTTCCTGTCTAGATTTATCCTGTAAAATTACTGTGTGAAGAAATATAACATCTAGCATGGGAAAGCTCTGCAGACAAAGGCAGGCCTATAAGGAGACCTGAAGCACGGCAGACATTAGGAGAGACTCTGAGGATTGTAAAAACAGCAGCTACAAAAGGCTATGCATTACAAGCAACTGCAGAGCAAAACAACCAGAAGCTGCAAACTCCTGCAAATGCAGAGAATTACTGGTGACAAGGGAATATGCCCTTCCCCCTTCAGTACCTGCCATGACTGCCTGGCTGCTCCCAAGTGTTTGAAGAATGAGCTGAAGCTCTCTCACTGCTGCAGCTGCTTCCTCTCCACAGCACATATCAGGCTCCATGACAACCTCCATGAGACCAACTCCTGTCAGGGAAAGAGACAGGAGATTTTTGACAATAGCTTTTGATCTTGGCATATTAGAGTGCAACTGGCTAAACGCGTAAGAGAACTTGGGCTTTTTTTGAAACAAATAAACAAACAAACAAATAACCATAAGCCCCCATGTATTATTTAGTAACTATGGGCCTAGCTGCATATTGCTATAAAAACTTATCCTTCTATACTTTTAAAGCAACAGACAAATGCAGACAATCCTCCACTCCTTGATGATGTGCAGATCAGAAGGACCCATTCCTCTTCTGCCTTTCTCTAGAAGAACTCTCATTTAAAGCCAATCGGATTCCATATTCAAATTTATTTATCTTGAACTGGTTTTGGAAAAGACAGAACTGTAAAGAGATGCAGTCTAATTTTTAGCATTAGGACCTAGCTTTCAAGGAACACGAGCAGCCACAGCCCTCGACTCCAATGGACACCAGAGCTCTGTGTCCCAGTTACACCAGGCCAGCCAGGTTGCTGCCCCTGTTGTGTGCTCATGTGGATCTCTCAACTTGTAACTTCCAAGTTAAAAGAGAAAAACTACTTTTTATCAAAGCTAATAATTAAAAGAAATGTCTGACTCATGCACCAATAAATTCCAACAGCTGCTCCCTCTATACACAAACTTCACTCACTTTTTTTTTTTTTAACAACACAAACAGTGCAAGAGCTTAAATAGCTGAGTGGTTCTATTGAGTGACACCTACAGCTTTGAGCAAACTGGAGCCAACAGATTTCTAACTTGCTATTGGCAACTGCCATCAACCAACAGCAATGGGAAAGGTCCACTGGCCACTAAAAAAATCAAGTATTCATCTGGTTCAAGTGTAACAGTAATTATAATGAATTTTTATTTGCAAGAAGAGAGACATAAGGATGTTTTTATTTTTTGCCTGTTTCCTGTCAGCCATTTACCTTTAAAGACTCGTCTTACACCAAAAGGAGGAGAAAAATAGGAAAATAATCTAAGCTTACCAGCCCTATTCAAGTCCACGAGAGTCTGGCTCCTTGTGTCATCATGGAGACTTTTTCCACTGTCTTGCTCCAACTGAATTTGCTTAATCCTCACAGTTTTAGTCACCATCTGGTTCATTTTGTTGTCTATGCAGAGACTGTATGACAGACTTCCATTCACTGCAATAGGAACTCTTTGCTGAGTGATTTGATAGCCAGCCTGTCAACAAAAGTAACTTTATACTCAAACGAAACATTCGCTTTTCAGAAATCAGTGGCTTGACCAAGTGCAAATATTACTGGCAAAGAACAAAGCTGAAACTGCAACATCTCCCCTAGTGACCTATGTAAGAGGACAGAACACACGCACATGTAAATTCAGAAGTTATTTTTCCCTAGATGGAAAGGCACAAAGCTAGAAGACGGGTCTAGAATTCAACGTAACTGTAAGAAGCTGGAGATCTGAAAAAAACAAGAGCACTCCTCCTTCAGGTTAATATACAATACCATACTAATACTGAAATAACAATAAAACAATCTCTTGCCAAGGAATGACAAACTTCTTAGATATTGCCCTGGGGCAGGAAATGGACTGAAAGAGGTTCTTCCGTGTCTGCAGTTCCATGATCATGTTAACATTTATTTGAAGCCAGTTATTGCACTTCCATCCCCAAGCTGGGACTATCACTTATCCTCCCAACAGGCTGAAGATCCCTCTCTGTCTATTCTGAACTGTACTCATTAAAGGGGAGGAGAGGGAAGGCGTCGGGCTGTGGAAATCAAGAAAATGAGAAAACTCAATTTCATTAATGTAGCAATTTAAAAGAGATACTGCAACCCTACATAAGGCACACAGCTGATAAATGCTGCCTCATGCCTGGGACTCCACTCAGAGGGGAAGCTGCTGGCCAGAAGAGGGGCTGCTAGTGACAAGGTATTGAAATAACTGCAATGATGTAAAAATACAGGAGTGAATCACTGACAGCTGAGGTGGGGTCCCCATCACTTCCTCCTTCCTTGCCTGCTCACAGCACTAGTGGTGAGAATTAAAAAACATCTGCCAGACACAAATGAACTGGGAGGAGCATTTGCCTATTTTGCAGGGACATGAGCTTACTCTAAAATACAGAGATGGTGACAGGACATTGGAATAGAGAATGATGGTCTAGCCCTGTGAAGAACCCAATTTATATATGCAATGAAGTACATGACCCTCTAGCCACAATCACTATAAGAAAAATAAAGTAACTGACTCTATGCAGCCTGTGTTAATCACACAGCACTTTTCATCTCCTAAAAATTCTCATTAAAATGATTTTTTAAAGCTTGAAACAGTGAGTGACAATAAATAACATGAATCCCATTTCCCATCCAAAGCCCTATTTTCAGGAGTAACAATTATCCCATTGTCAAATGACCCTAAGAGCTGGATTTATCTGTTCTATACAGCTCATTAGCCTAAACCCTGCATCTTATTACAGGGTTCCTGACTAGACTGCTCACTATGAAATGCAGGTCAGGCAGTCTATTGTCAGTGCTTAAACTGCAGAAGTCAGCCAGTAGAAAGCCACAATTACATGTTTCAAGCTAATAAAATGTGTCAGCATCTCCTTGACCAAATTTCCACACTTATCTGACCAGAGGATACTATAGCTCATGTGTGCAGACACTTGGTGCTCACGCTTTCTTTCACCTCACTCTTCTCTTGAACACATGGATGCAGATTCTTTCCTGTGATAACATCCTTACAGCTTCTATGCAGTAGACTGATAGCAGCAGACATCACAAGAATATGAGAGATTGTTTACAGTTTAACAACACAAGCACTAATGGTAGCCTGAAAACAAAACTGTGATGTTTCCAGTGTTTCTTTATGATGTATAAACAAATTTTGGAAGTCATGTTTGTTTCCTGGTATTTTACTTTTTTTTCTCCTTCAGGTCTCAAAATGGGCTTTAAGATAGTTCTACAAGTTAAAAAAAAAAGTTCTGGCAATTAAACCAAATTTGCATTTCACCTTCCCAGCAGGTCACTAAAGAGCCCCCAGCAAAGGGCTCACAAATATTAGCAAACCTATCCCCAGAAACTAAATCAGAATCACATCAGCTTCACAGAAGAGCCACAAGTTCCCAATGTAGAAGAAAACAGAACAGAAATATTTTCCTAGATCCAGGTCTCCAGTGGACAACTATGATATAATTCTCTTTCTATGGTGGGAAATAATTGTATTTGGAAATGTTTTGTGTAACTTCAAAATATTTCCAATGCCTGAACAAGAATGAGAAAGTAATTTGGTTAATAATACAGCACTCCTACTCATTAATTTGGGACCTGAGAAATCTCCCACTCTGATTCTCTGGATGTTTGGGGCACCCCACCCAAACAGAAAATAAACTGACGTGCCTGATCTTTCTCAGATAAAATAAACCCACATTTTTTCTTTTAATGCATCATCAAATCTTCACCCCAAAGAGAGAGAAAGCTAAACTAGTGCTCTCCCTTTGACAAATTAGTGATAAAGCTGACAGGTTTAATTTCATTAAAATAGAAAAAAAGGCTCAAACACTGCTGCATCCTGTTGCAATAACAGAAGTCAGGTTCTTACATGATTTCAATATTTCTACATCCATATCAAGTGCAGCAAAACACATTTGGCTTCCAGTGACACCTTCTACCCAATATGAAAGCTACCAACAAACCATATTGCAAAGACTCAATTCTTCAGTTGTTCTGGTCTTTTTTTTTCATTTATTAGAAGCATGACTGAGGAAATTTTGAAGGAAAATTAAATATTTTTAGGTCCCTAAGCACACACAAAAAAGACACTACTATGTTTACACCACTGAACCTGTGTTTGTTATACATTCACTTCAAATTAAGGACTATTACCACACTGTTTTCACCCTAACAGACAATTACTACTAACCACCAGGAACGGGCAACTTAAAAGACAAGGCAGCTCCAGCTCCCAATTCAATTACATTAAGCTACTGGAATTGTGCAGCTAAGCCAGGAGTCAGCAATCAGAGCAATCATATTCAATCAGTGAGCACCAGGATACAGCTGCCTATTTCATCAGGGCACAGTGCAGCATCCTGTTGGGGTGAGCAGAGCACTGACTGAAAAACAAAAAGCACCTCTTCACTCATTTCCTACTGCCATCTGTACTCCAGACTTGTCCTGTCCTACTGCCATAGAGGGACCTGCTATACTGCATACTTACAGGCAGATCTGCATAGAAGTAGTGTTTTCTGTCAAACAAGGACTTCTTGTTTATGCTGCAGTTGAGTGCCAGGCCTGTCATCACTGCTGCTTCTACACATCTCCTGTTGAGAACCTAAGGAAACATGACACATGGTTTTGCTCAGATACTCAGTATGTAACAAATGTGTCTCCCACACACGGCCTTATAAGGAGCATATATTCAATTTCACTCGCCTTCAGTCACCATTAGATCTCTTTCCTTGTGTGGGTAGTTCTTATTCATCATTAAAGTTGTGGTAGCTATAAATCTGCAAAGCTTTAAGATGAAAAAACAAGCTGTTCAGTCATTTTGTCATTCCACATAAGGAGGTATGCTCTGTTCTGGCTTGCTACTTTTGCAAATGTTTCAGTGCTTTTGATTCTTTGAGGGTACAAGAGACAAATCACAGTAAATGATAACTGACTTGTAACCAGCCGTCATCTCATACTGGGAATTGGAAACACAGGGGATTTGCATTAGGGACTGCAGTGCCATTTCAGTAAAACACTACAGACCACCTGTAAGCACAGAGCTACAGTGAATTCATGAGTATCTGCACATACCATAGATTTTAATACTTTGCTTAACTAGGATGAAATGAAACATACTTGTTAACACAGAACCCAAAAGACATCAATTGATGCCATGGCTATAAGTATACATGTTTCCAGTACTCAGGTAACACATGGGATTAAGGTTCTTGCAGAATGCCATGTGATCTGAAGACTCAGCAAGGCTTTAATGAACAAATAAAGGAGTTAAATGTGGTTTCTCACCATGGACCCATCACTATGAGCACTACACCCTTGTATCTCCTCAGCAGCATCAGGATCCAGAGGAGAAAGAAAATTTCACTCCAAAAAGTACTGACAAGTTACGTTTTTTCAGATGTGCTCTCATTAACTTAATAGTTTAACTAACATCAAATTGACGAAACTGAAAAGGAAAAAAAGACTTGTCTTAGTACAACTCTGACATGCTCACACTTACAGCACTTTGAAACAGGAACAGAACTTTATCCATCCTGTTCTGCACTGCACAGCTGCCAAGATGTCTATTTTCAGCAGGACCATTAAAGGGGCACATTATGCAAAAGAATGTACATGACTTCATCTGCATTGACCAGAACATAAAACAAATAATAATTTCTTCCATGTTACCGACAGTATTTACTTTCTATATTCTCCAACTCGAATTCTGAAAACATATTAAGCAGCTGCACATTTCCCATCATCCAACGTCTTCAGCCAGAAAATTAATCTCTTTGCTTTACTCATTTAGTATTTAAAAAATCAAATTCAGGAGAGAATATGGGAAACTCTTCATGTAACAGAAACTTAAAAATTGCTTATACAGAAAAGAAATTAAATATTTAAGACATTTAACAAGGGAACTTTCAGATCTTTAGTGTAGCTATATATGGCTAACTAGAACACATCATCTGTTCAGGCATATTTTACTTATTAAAAAATTTAAAAGATACATAAAGCAAATTCTAAATGAGCAAAAAAGGAAGAACAATCTCCCTTTGAAATACTGATCCGCAGCAAAATGAACATAATTAGTCCTGGCTGTAATCTAAGGCAAAATTGGTAACTACGAAATACCCATTTATTTTAGCAGCATAGCTACAGTTCACTATACAGTAGGCACTCCTCTTGTCAACAATTAAATGCTTCCAGACAGTACAGATGCTTTTCTTTTTTCTACTGTTTAAGGAATTCTGTAACAGTGCTAGTCAAATTGTTCATTGTTTAAAATACCATATTTCTAAATACACAGGCAAATTTCCTCCTACTAAAGCTTTATGGCACAATCCTGTTCAGCTGTACAAATTAGTGAGGACCATGCCAGTTAGTCCTTCAAAAACAGGTCACCAGAAACCCATTAAGACTCCATAAGAACTGGCAAACTCAAAACACTACTGCTCCAAAGCAGTGAACCATTATATTGTCACAATTCCTGATGGTGCAGTGGTTGTGACTGACTGCAATCACTGACCAGACAAATCCCAACCAGTCTCAATCAGCCAGAGCTTCATAGCACATTGTTCAAACACAGGTCGAGATTATCTAATGATTACACTACAACTACTGCCTTCGACCACTTGCTCTTCAATTTTTGCTTCATAGAGGGTAGAGTGTATCTTATTCATTGTCCTAAGGGATAACACTGTTTTGAGGTGAAGGAAAAAATTCCCACATATGTTCTACTTATACCAGACAGAACCTTTTGCAGTACTGCTGTTGAACCATTTTGGTGGCTCTAGGGTAAAACGTTTATACAAATGTGAAGTATTGACTATTTTTATGCTATATTACTAAGCATTTAGATGACTATAAGGTGTATGTGCCGCAGTGTACTGGATCGTGCCAGTCAAATCACTGTATATGCACCACTACTCATTCAACTTCTTGTGCTACTCCTTCACTGATCTCCGTGGTGACAGAAGGCACTGCAAAGCAGGTATTTCCCACTATGGCATACTGAGATGTCTACCATGCCAATCTGCATGGCAGACATGCAGATGTGACCTGTGTGACTTTAAAAGGGAAAAAAACCCCAATCAGATGACTCT
>WEIV01019866.1:48085-61399 GCA_013390005.1 Calyptomena viridis
CTGAAGTGACTACTACTCATTCCAGTGAACAAGGCTGTGAGCACAAAGCAGAATTTTTAAGCAAACTACTACTTTTCCTTCAAACAAGCCTTGCTTTTCAAATAATCTGCAGTGATAAACACCAATTCACTCTGTGAAACTTCCCATACTAATGACCTAGAATAAGTCCTCCATCTTGTTTATGCAGTAAGCTGTTATTAAGTTGACAGCTTTGACTAGCACCAAAGATTTAAATTACTGGCTTGAACTGACAAGCTGCCTCTCTGGTATGTTAGTGAAGTGCTGGCCTTGAAAGCAAGCTGTGTAGTTCCTGCAACAGCTATGGACAAAACACAAGAGTCTATAAAGAATTCTTCAGTATTTCTGGTCTTTTAAAATGGAAGCATCCTTCCTAGCATCCTCCTAGAGAGCTATCACAAAAGGAAACGTAAATTGTTTGTACTGGAAACTCGTGAAAAACCTTGACAAGGGCATCACACCACCATCACCACTTCCCTTGTAGCTACCCTGTCCTCCCAGAGCACCCTGGATCTGAGTGCTAAAGGAATGAAACAGTCCAGCCAAGACCCCGCTTTCTAGTACTTGTCTATTCTTTACATCCAGATCACAAATGGAAAGACTTCTTTCAAAAATGTATCATCTTTATTTGCAAGTTCAGTTTAGTCAAGACTTTGGTTTTAAATACAAGACTACTCAATAGCTATACAAAGCTATTCACAATACCTTCAATGGCACAAATTCTCACCAACAGCAATTTTCTAACAGCTGTTTTTAATAACAGGTTTACTCCTTATATTAATACATTAAAGAAAGTTGGCACCCTTTTAGGTCAGGATATATGTTTCTATATTTAGTAAATTACCATTTTTACATTTTAAAGAGGATAGGTATGCAGCTTCTTGTTTTGCTAATGAGTATTATATAGGATAATTGGGAGAAAAAAAAAGAAGAAACATCTAGATGTCTCTCCTGGAAAGTTTATTTTTGCTACTTTCTACAAAAAATAGTAATCTTTGCAATAACATTTGCACTCAAGAAGCCAATGTTACAGAACAAAGTATTCCTTGTACTAAAACCAGTAAAACCAAAATAATTCCCCAGAAATTTTTAAAGTTTTTGATTCTGGGTCACACATTTTAATAAAGTAGATTTAATATTAATTGGCTATCTTAAGACCTTCAGCCCTACTTATAATTATGAAAAAATCGGCATTAATCAGATTAACTACAGGACTGTTTACCTAAGAAACACTTAATTTCAGCTCCTTTTCATTCAAAGTAACAGCTGAAAGAAGGAAGTAGTGCAATGTACTCAGCCAGCTCTCTGTAGACCAGGCAGTAATCTTTAGAAACCTCATCAGATATATCTAATCATATTTCCTAGTACTCCCATTTCATATCACTCTGATTTTTATTCCACTAATGGATATATTCAGTCTTCCTATTCTTGCTGCGTTAGAAGAACCGATTTGCTGCAATACATGGTTCTTTGAAGTGCAATCACAAGTTAAACTTCAAAATAAACTGCTCTTAAATGTAGTTATTCCAAATGTAATTGTGGCTGCTCAGTCTGACACAGTAGATGAGTATTCAATGCAGCATTCTGCCTTGGCATCCTCCCACACACAGAGAAGGGACCGACTGCCTTGTAGCTATGCATGTACAGAATGTACATACAATAAACGACGACCTGACCATTTCCCAAATGAGCCATCTATTTCAATAAGTAAAAATCAGACTCCATCCCTGTAAGCATACAGCAAAAACTTAAAGAACAAGCCAGTCTAAGTCTTGTCATTTGTTAAGTCTGCAAAACCTGAGGTCTCAAACTGCAGGGGAAATTTCTAAAGGCCAGCTTCAGTTTCGGGTCCTCTGCACTTCGGTCCAGCATCTACTTCACAGCATGTGTCCTGTCCCAATATGAGCATTATGTTCTTATCCCTAAGGAAAGGGGCAAGACAGTAGAGGAGAAAGCACCATGTTTTGAGATCTTAGATCAATAGAAAGATTCTGGCTTAAGAGAACAAAATGGCAACCGAGAAGTTGAAATAGCAAAGGAAGATGTGGAGACAGGCATTAAATATACTTAATGCATTCTGTAAGTTTACCTTTCCAGTCTGGTACCAAAGCTATATGCTGCTATACAAACGTTATTATTATTGCTAACCTTCTCTGGTGGCAAAGTTGGGTTGTGGTGATGCAGCACACATTGATTCAAGTTGTATATTAAAACAGGGCAGCTCTGACATTAAGAAGCTCCCGGATCCCAAACACATGACTTCATGTGTTCGAGCTGGCCTGAAAGCTTGTACCACTATGCTTAGAACTGGAGGAAGCATCTTCCAGTATCACTGATGACCAGAAAAATTCAGCAGCAGTAGGGAGAAATGCTGACCTCTGGCAGCAAGAAAAGCAGGAAGGTAACACAAGATACAAAGCTATTTAAATAATGACAGACTTACAAGTTTCTCAATCCACTAGAAGTTACTAAACAAAAAATCCATTCAGACAGTGGCCAAAGTGCTCAAAGTTCTCCATAGAATAAAGCTGTCTTCTGGGGTGGCAGGAAAGCAGCCAACCCAATGGCATTGCCTCAAACCACTGATCTTCGTATCTCAGATCCCAGCAGCAGCAGCAGCTAAAAACAAAGTTCAACTATGCAGAACCAGTTCCAAGCAGGACAACCAAGAGGGAAGACAGGACAACGCAGCGGTGATACAATGGTTCGTGATATCCATAACCAAATGCTGTGCTTATATGGTGCTCCCATAAAGAAGTCCAGTATCTCTCTAACATCCATGCCCTCCCTGTTGACAGCAGTCTTCTGCATCTGCCATATGGCTTTTTTTGACCTGTCACAAGGATGACAGGTCATCCTCTCTCATGCCAGCTGAAATTTAAACCATTGCTAATGCTATTTGATCCAGGGCAAGTTAATACAGGAAGATCCAATGAAAATATTTCATTGCTGCTGGAGGAAGGGGACTGACCTACAGCTAAAACGTAAGTTACAGAACGTGATCAAATATAAAGTCAACAAGAGCTTTGAAGTGAACCTTCTCAGACCTTTTTTCCATACACTGAGCTCCACAAAGCAGGTTAAAAAAGGCTTTTAAACATGAATAACATCTGCCTTCTTCTTCAACATAAAACAGATAATGTTTAACTTCTTAAATGGAGACAATTCAGAGCATTTAGGACAGAATGGGTTATAAACCAACATCTGCCCTGTTTATCCCTGCAGACGGTCCTTAGTTCATAGGCTTGGTGAGAGCCAGCTCTGGTTTTCTGAGTTGTAACAAATTCTGACCTTTGATACACGCTGTCATTTGCTATTATTTCTAAGTTTTGACTATCTGCCCATTGCTCCTTCCTGCAATCTCTGTGTATCTGAGAGCCCACACTAAATACATGCTAAACTCCCAGCCCTTTGCTCCGATTCCTGCATTCCTTTTTTCCCCAACTGCTGTCTCCTGAAACATGCTTATTTGTTCCTCGGAGAGGCAGCCCTCTTTCCCTGCACGCTGACCCAGATCTCTTAAGAGAGCACAACACACAAACTGGGAGTAAATCAGAAGTGGTCTTTCACACACAGACAGAAGAATTCACTAAATCAGGAAAAGAACATGACAAGTCTTGCAAAGAGCTATTAAGAAAGCAAACTGAAATTACTTGCTTTTAAAAGTTGTTCTGGAACAGCAGAATCAACAGAGACTGTTTTCCTCTAAATAACATCTGTAGTTTGTTTTACCTAAGCAGTGACCCCAAAACTCTCTCCCCCATGACTCTCCCATCTTCTCATTTGATCAAGTATCTCAAAATAAGTATAAAGTGTCACAAATATCTGAAGAGCAACAGCCCAAATAAAGCTGAGATCAGTGGGAAGGCTCAATCAATAATTTCCTTTTCATATGCTTGCTAACACATTCACAAAAAACCTCTACAAACTTAAAATTTGTTGATGCAAATTTGGCTGCACTTGGCAGCAAAATTGTAAAATTAGTGTTTATATACAATCTGCACATATAACTAATAAACACCACTTGCAGAAGTTCACGTAATCCTCTCAAAATCAAATACAGTCATGTTTAAGGCAGCAAGGTGACTGATAATCAGAGAGAACACAAAGAAATTAGTTTTACTCTGGGAACCAATTACAGCCTAAATGCACCAAGATAAGTTTTAAACAAAACATAAACTTCACAGTTATGCAACATTACACACAAGACAGCTAACCTCGAAGAGAACAATGACCTAGTCTACAATTATCTGTCATTACTACTGGACAATGCTTCCCTAAATACCTTTTGATGAAAAAATCTTCAAAGAAAAAATTGTTAAGAAGAATGAAGAAGCAAGATGTCAGTTTGCAAAGTTAAAATGCTAAGAAATTTGTAGAACCATGAAACTTTTGCTTAAGAGAGCACTGCTTTCATACACATATGTAAAATATACCACCTTGGATTTCCTCAGAGGGAGTCATCTGAAACCAGACTCTGTCTATATACTGTGAGAAAATTAAATCAAATCAAACATTTAAGGATGCCAGAGCATGCATAGTGCCTAATAACAGAAGTAATTGAAATTTGTACCAATAAACCCTCTCACAGGTCCAACTTCCAAGAAATTCCCAGCCCACTGAGAAAAGCTACTGCAAAAAGCTAATGTGTGTTCCAGCAGCAATTTCCAACTGAATTCAGAAAGAGGGGATGTTGATATGTCTAGCTGTCATGTAATGGTTGTACTGTCCAAAAGTATCAAAGATGGCACAATAACTGCAGCAACAGAGCTGTGTGAAAGAAAGGAAACAAGACACTGAAAATTCCTGCTCCTCACTAAGAAGTAGAAAAATACCTGTGTAAAGCAAAAGGTAAAGCAATAAAAAAAAAGTACAAAAGCAGGTAAGAGAAAATACATAGATAACATCACTGATGCATTGAAGGATGTACTGAAATGAGTGATAGCAAGATGTGTTATCAATGCCATTCTAACTGGAAGTTTACATCAGCCAGAAGCAACTCTTAAGGGTGAACAGGAAAGCCCACAAGACCAATAAACAGAGAGAGAGCTCTATAGTTACTGAGGTGCTAAGGAGACAAAGACCTACAATAATTGTTACCCTTGACAAAAAGATTAAAGCACCCAGAATGAGTGTCAGAAATACTGACGAATACGAGACACAGCAAAAAGTAAGGGAAAACATTACAGGGGAGTCCTCCAAAGCTTGAGAGAAGAATAGTCTCTCACCCAATAGTCACCAAAGACTTCAAAGAGCCAGAGCAGAGACATGTCCAGAAAAAACAGCCTACATTTAAGCACGAAATAAGGTACGGGTAAATCCGAGGCTGTGAATGGTCCTATGAAAGGCAAAGAAACAGAATGAGGAACAACCTGCACCATAACACACTCATGGAAGTCACCTGAAGCCAACTTGTCTCATCTTTCAAAGACCTTTTCTGACCAGCACAACAGCTTTGAACTAATTAATAGCTGGAAATTATGTAGGCAGGCTTTAATCTATCATGAACTCAGAAATTTAAGGATCTATGAACTGCAAAGGCATCCTCAGGGAGCAAAGGTTTGAAAGCTTATTTCACTCCCTACGTTTTTTCTAAATTATGTCAGACTTCCTTTACAGAGGGTTTCTGAACTGCAAGTCCAGCAAGCTGGGACTGTGTGAGCAACAAAAGATTCTTAATCATGGATACTGTCAGTAAAGAAAGGACTGCAACATAAAGCAACCATCAATTTCTAGGAAAATATCTCCTTTCTCCATAAATACTGCAGTTTTACTGAAATAAGCAACGAGCAGTTTAAGTGAACCTAGCCATAAATAAATGGTTTAATACAAGCATGAATTCACTTTTTTCTTCAGGCATTGCCACTAATTTATTTTTAGGGAAGAGCAACAACCTAGGCATACTGTGGTTTCAATGAAAAGAAAAAAAATTACATAATGGAAGCTAAACCAACATGCATAGAATGATCAGAAGACTGTCCAGTTCCACATGAAAAGTAGATGCAATATGAAAATTATAGTTATCAAAAGTCAAGCTATGAAGCAAAATTTTTTCAAAACAAAGTAGTACAAGAAGGGAGTAAATTCACATGCGTGCCAGCAGGAATGTCAAAACAAAACTGAAATCACATGTTGGTAAAGCAGCTGTTGCAATCTCCAGATTTAACAGGCATAGGATATCAAAAAATCTAGTTTCAAGGTGTAAAGTATAAATTCTGGTCTCAAATACTGTTTCTGTTCCAGTATGAACAGCTGATAGATCCACAAAAATCTCACACAAACCTCTCAGCGCCTTTGAAAGCAAACGCTTCAGATAAATCCTGTAGTGTGCGATGAATTGTGGATGTTATTAAAGCCTGATAAGCACCCAAAACATCTGGAAAAACACTGGGTATGTGCCACTGCTAACAAGAGATGGATGCTGCGTCATTACAGGAAAACCCTTCACAACCCCACAGCGGGCACCAGCCCTGTCACGCCCCCGGGCAGTGCGGAAGGCACAGTGTGACACGTGTGCTCTGAGCTACCGCGCAGTCCTGCACGGACATTCGTCACCTTTGGAGAAGCCCAGGTTTGGAGTTTAAGTTCCCAGTGGTGCAATGCCAAGGAACATGGGCTAATAGCTGCTCTAGCAGCACTCTCTTCCATGAAGAGGCATATTCAGATGCCGGACTGTCATTATACAAGTGCGAGAAGATTAAGCAGGCCCAAAATGCACCCCTCTATACAGAGGGAAAACTAAAGGAGTCAAAAACAAGAGGATATGAAAATCTCAGTACAAGACAGCAGCAATGAGTGAGTTTTCAGGCCCTTGAAGATGTCCAGTGGAACAGGAAAAAATTATATATTCGGACAAAACCATGCATCTCATATGATACTCTGCAAAAACGTTCAACACGGATCTTACTCTGTTTCTTCTGAGGTAAGAAGGTATTTATCTTTTCTTCAATAAAAAAAGAGCTTGATCACTACCAAGTCTTTCTGAAAACTCATAAAAAAGGATATAACAGATGCTGTTCACACTGTGAAGAAAACAAAATTCAAATGCATGAAAAGGTATCAATAAATTCAAAATACTTTTTTGAATAGTTCAAGACTGTAGGGCTAATATTCATTCAAATCTTATTAATTTAAACCTTGGTTAAGTAAATCCTAGATTATTTCTTTGTACACTTGCATATAAAAGACTACATACAATAGGATCATGGTTTCACTTCAGTCATGCAGGAGACATATGTAAAACCTGCAACAAAGACTAAGCACAGACAAAAAGGTTTCAGCCTTTAGCTATTAGATCTACTATCTTATTTCTGTGGCTGAGCTATAATTAACCTTTAGTCAGCCACCTCAATGATGAGACTCTCTTTCCATGATATATCCACGAGATAATAATGGATTCTCTTTCTCTGAGCCCAGTCTTAGCTTTAAATACCCTTATAAAGACCCTCAGAATTTCCAAAGAGGCTAAATCAGACTGAGACCCCAACCATTTTAATGGATCCTCAGAAGAATTTCAGTTCCATCTGCAGGTGTGATGCAGACTGATTTGCTACCATGTATAGCACACTACTTCTTTTACAATAAGTCCTCTGAAGATAGCAAGCTAAGATCATTGCCAAGTCCATTCACAAGGTAAAAATCCCCAGGCCTTTGCACATTTCATTACATGAAATGTAATGTATGTAGTCTGACGTAGTCCCACAGAAAGGAACCCTACAGTAATATGAGTAAGATGCTGTCTGGTCTGGTGGTGAGGGGCTTTTATCACCACAGGCACAAAAAGTGTGCTGAGTAGCATGGAATTTCTAAATCTACTTTTTTAATCAAAGATTTCCCATATCAGTCTCAGCTAGTCAGTCTTACTTCAGTGCCTGGCAAGATCATGAAAGAGATGGAAACTATGCCAAGGCACATGGAAAATAATGAGGCGATTGGTGAAAGACGACATGATTTCACTAAGGGCAAATAGTGCCTGACAAATTTGGTGGTCTTCTACCAAAGAGTTACAGTGTTAGTGGTAAGGCAAGAGCAATTGACATCATCTACCTGGACTTGTGCAAAGCATCTGACAGTGTCCCACGTGACACCTTGTCTCCTCTAAACTCGAGAGACATGGATTTGGCAGATGGACCACTCAATGGATAAAGAATTGGCTGGATGGTCACACTCAAAGAGTTGTGGTCAACAGTTCGATGTCCAAGTGGAGGCCAGTGATGAGTGGTTGTCTTTGGGGTCAGTATTGGGACCGGTGCTGTTTCACATCATTCTCACCGATATGGACAGTGGGACTGAGTGCTCCCTCAGCAACTTCACTGACACCACCAGGCTGTGGTGCAGCTGACACACTGGAGGGAAGGGATGCCATCCAGAGGGACATGGACAGGCTTATTTACAGCAGAAGCATAAAAGAAGCTGTATTAACATTACAGGAAGTAAGTATATAGAGGAAAGATGGAGGAGAGCTAAATAGATTCTTCTAATTTCACCTCTCGGGCGCAGAGCACAGCAAAGGCTCACGCCTAAACTCATTAGTGACTCTGAAATGTACAGCAACCAGAAAAGCTCCCTTTAGCACCATCATTTCTGGTCCTATTGTGAAGTGGCAAATACTAGCACGGCTGTCTATCACAACCATCTTGTGGTCACACTGTAAATTTAAATCCCTTTGACACTGAAAACTGTCCCTATAGTTCTCAGTTTAAAATAGCAATTAATCTCTACACAACTACTGTATAAAAACTTTGCTCCTATTTCTTTCATTTCTCAACAAAACAGAGTCCAAAGGAAAGGTCAAATATTTATCTTCTAAGAAGTCTTATCAGGCAACAACCTAATGACATTTGTTAAAATGGTCTTTGTTGAGTTGTTTTTTTTTTAAAATACTTCAAATTCTCAAAAATAACCTTCCATCTTTCAAAATTCCTCAAAATCTAATTCTGCTTCAGATACTATTGCAATGTACAAATTTACACACAGAAAACAAGCCCAACTGATTCCAGAACAAACACTGGTCTTTGACTTTTAATTCCTGTGCAGCAAGTACCATGGGAAAATAAGGCTATGACTATTGACTGGATTTTGCATCACATCCTAACATGCAGGAACATGTACTTTGGAACATGCACTTTCAACTCTATTTTCACCAGCACTACAGTAATAAAAATATTTCTTCTTTGTATAGATAAAAGCAGCTGGTAGAACCTCACAAAGCATCATTACTTTTAAATTAACCTAACCATCCTGGCTTTTTCCTTCTCAGGTGCAGTTACATTCTCTGTCAAAGCCCACATGCACTGGGGTCTTCTCACAAAGGTCATACCAAGCTTCATTTTAAAGCACTTTAATAGAGGAAAAAGACACCCCCCCCTTAATAGTAACGTACATAAAAATTAAACTCTTCATAAATACTCATTTTTGTTCACTCAAGAACAGCTTTTCTACTTGACTGATGATAAGCATTAGACAATTTAAGAGGATTTCTGTGCATTAACAGAACGTTAAGTAGAAGGTCTAAACCCAGAATCTTGAACTCTTTTATATTTTGTGACTACCCAACCTAGCCCTGCCACCAAAATTAAAGGAACTCATTTTCTGTCTTTAACTACATTCTTCTAAAACCAAATGATTGCATAAGATTCCCATTATCTCTGCAAAGTTTTCAGAATTTCCATATAGTTATGTCTGAAACTCAGCCCTGAATTGCCACTGTGATCAGAGTGAAGTGCAAATTTTATCAGCATCTAAACTTCACTTCCTTAGTTTTCAATACCTTTGCAAATGCAGAATGAATATATCAAATAATTTCCCTTTTTAAGGATCACATGATGTATATTGAGACCCTAGAAATTCAGCTGTATGTTAATTCTCAATTTCAGAGTATTTTTTAAGGCTGTTTTATGGTGATGAAAAGCTTCCACTAGATTAAAAAATGCATATCTGCAACTGGAATTCAAACCTCCACTCTGAATATATGAATATACTCAGTTAAACACTTCTGCATTAAATAATTAGACCCCATTATAGTCTCTGCACGCTTGTTGCATGTGGCAATGATAAGTCTATTCAATATTTATTTTCACGGTATAGCAAGAGCTTATGTTATACTTTTTTAACCATTATTTTTATATTAAACTTGTTAAATTCCCAGAGATTCTACAGCAGTACTGTCATAGCCATCACAGTTATAATTAAGCTGTGAATTCAAACACTTACTATGTTTGCACTAATAAACCTCATTGCTAAGTGCTAGCTAGCTATTCTGACCTATTATTCCACAATGTCTCGCAGAGATTACTTTTTTTTTCTTTTCTAATAATTTCTTTGGTCTGGAAATAGGAATGGTTGACACTTTCCTAAATCAGAGACTTTCTACTTAGGAGGCAAAGCACCTCCATAGTGAGACATTCCAAATGGCAAATGACAGCTACACAAACAAACATATGGCAAAGTAACATCAAATGGCCACTCAGACATCTAAGATGTTCTTCTCTCATAGGACTTTAAGCATCTCTCATATTTAAGGAATTTCCTGTGTGGCATACTAGCCAAATACACCAGCTCTGGCCTCAGAGAAATACCATGATTCATTCAGCGGGTTGAACAGACACTCCTAATTTTTTTCCTTTGCAGAGGGTATCCAGTATCTGTGGCAGTAACTAGAGAGTGAGGAAATCCAAAAGAAACAGTAGTAGGCATCTCATGTTATCAAACAACCAGAAATTAGAGAAATAGGTAAAAGTAGCTCTATAGTCAGATCGGGGGGGAAATAAAATATTAGAAATATATGCAAAGTTGTCTGACATTAATCCTGATATAAATGAAATTGTATATTGACTTACTGGTAAAGTTCCTGGTAAAGAAGCATCAAAGAAAGATACCAAAGAGTTAGGAGGTGCTGCAAACTGGACTTGGGAACCAGAGAAAAGTTTTGAGTTCGAACTGATCTGTGCATGAATTTCCAGACCCACAACTGGTACCCATGGAGCAAGACTGAAAAGGAAAGAAGGGAAAAACAACTTAAATGTAGATGATGTTAAAACCCACGAACATCTAGAAATATAAGAATTAATAACTCCACATTTAGTACCAGAAATTAAAAAGTAATTGTAAAAATACTGGAAATGATGTTGCAAATACATCTACATGTAATGGGACAAGCTGTGCTGCAATACCGAAAGACTGAGACTCCTTGAGAATATATATGGTGGGACTGTATGGCAAGGTGTCTTCATTAAATGCAGAAAAGGATGTCATAAAAAAAAAGAAATGCAATGGTTTGAAACTTTCAACTTTTCCTTACATGAGAAATCTTAGAGAAATTAATGAGGCACAATTGCATGCTGCATGAACCCTAATTTGGTGCCTCGTGAAAATCATAAAACCATCATAAATATGAATTATTTCTCAGGTAGTTTGATAAATCTCCAACAGACAGGTGGCATAATAAATTATGTATTCCTTGCCAGCTAGTCACTTGCATGCTGGGAAAGGTGGCTCTCCAGAGCAGCGTTAGCAGCATATTAGCATAAACATTAGTAATCTGGTAATAGAGAAATCATCATTTCAACTAGAGAGCTCCTGTTCTCTGAACGTATTCCACAGAATAAAGCTTCTCCATATCATCTAAAAAGTAATTGCAATTTTCACATCCACAACCTTTATATGGACAAGAAGAAAAGGTCACCTTTACAGTATGAATTGCTTGACAGTTTTTGTAAGTAATTATCTGGCCTTGTACAAATGAAGTGGCACAAATACTATTTCAGTGATGAAATCACATTTCTATGGCAGAATACTTCAGCAGCATGAGTACCCAGATAGCTACAGCAGATAAGCAAGCTATGGAAAAACATCAAGTATATCAAGTACAGTGTTCCTTCCAAAGGTGTACATAATATACTGCCAGGATTCTAGTTCTCCATCTGCCCTCCAACAGCTGAGGACATGCCTACAAACACACTAGTGATGCAGATGTCACTTACATCGCTGCTTTAAGAAGAATATTATTGTCAGAAGACATTAAGGTTCAGGTCTTTAAAGGAGCTAATCCTTTTTTTTTTTAGCGAAATCTGTAGGCCCATGATGCAGGCAAATTTCAGCCTGAGCACGTGTAGAATTGAGGCTGTTACTGGACATGGCCTGATCCTTGTAATTGGACATGGAGAAATTGATCTCCAGGTCACTGGGTGATTAATGTAAACAATATAGTGTGATATATAGCTGTAACTGCGTAGCAAGAAGAAGGCAGACATTTTGTAGTCTTCTTCGAGAGCAGACCCTCTCTAAGGGCCGTGAGACATGGCCAGGCACAGGGAGACACGTGTCCAGGCCCAGCCAGACATGCCGTCTGGGGGCATGGACACAGAGTCTGCTGGAAAGGTAAGCTATGCTTAGAGTTAGGCTTAGAAGCAGTAGAGATAGTTTAATTTAGGATTATGCTGTAGAATGCCGGCATGCAAATAGTTAAACACCTGAGAAACTTCATGAAATCCAGCCTTCTCATAATTTTCCCTGCCTCTCAGACCCACCGGACACAACACGAATCATAGTATTTTCTGTGGTATTTTCAACTATTTATTAATATGTTTCAAAGTCTAGGAAAAACGTGAGGTTTTTTTAAATTTTGGAGGCAAATTTATTTCAGTGTTTCCTGCGTTCTTTAGAAATGCATCCCCATCATATCATGGCATTAAAAACCACACCAGACTTCACTTAGTGTGTTGGCTTACACTCAGAGAAAAGGTGGGTGCATCAGTCACTCCTCGAGTCCTACTAACACTGATGAGAAACCTGGAGCTTCTTGCCACGATTGTTCAAGGATTATGTTTATCTGTCTCTAGAACCAGCAGCACGCTCCTGCCGGTGTCTGCGCAACTTTCTGCCGGCGATGAGCTGTGCACAGAAACCTCCGGCTCACCAAAGAACGGGAGAACCTGCTCATGCCCTAACTTCTAGTGGCGGGAGGAATAAAACGCTCTGTTCCAGGCACACTGCCCAAGTCTCACAATCCTCCACTGGGATAGCAACCCTCCTCTGCAGCAGCATAACCCTCCAAAACCCGCTCGGGAAGGCTGGTGCAGCCCTCGCCGCTCACACTCCGCACACGTGGATGCTCACGCTTCCCGAGCTGCGGGCTCTTACCGCAGCCAAAGCGCCAGACGGGCACGGCCCTGCTGCCGAGGTCATCCCCGAGTGGGCTCGGGCAGGGCTGCCACACAACGGCGTGCCGAGAACGCGCCGCCAGCCCCCCGCAAGCCCCACACGGCCCAGCGCGGCTCCAACGCGGCTCCCACCGCC
>WEIV01019866.1:76235-104815 GCA_013390005.1 Calyptomena viridis
TTTTCACATATTTTGAAAGAGAAATAAAGCACAGTACACTGCATGAGTTGTCAACTTTGATGTACTGCTTCTCAGCCACAGTAATGCATAGCTTTGGTTTAGCAAGAATATTTTCAGGTCTTTACCAGCCCTCAAGAAGTCTTATAGTGGATTGTACTTCTGAAGTTATTACTTTATGTGTTATATTACTTTTTTTCCTCACAAATTCAGGTATTTTTATGGGGTTTTTAATCCAATAGAATTTTTTATTTCAGCTAAAACTAGGCATTGTTTTCGAGTCCTTAAACCTAGCAGTTCTGCCTGCCACGGTTTTCAGTAAGTGAATGAACACGTGCATACCCTACACTAAAAAGTGGAGATACATGCTACAAAACACTTTGAATAGGAAAAGGTATGCAAAGAGTAGGGAGATCATCTTGGGTCACAAAGTCATCTGTGTCTGGGCCTGTGCTCTGGTGGTATTTCTGACAGGTTTTGTATAATCTGTTCTCAGGGACCACTGTCAGTGGGCATTTCCTGCTTATTTCAGTCCTTCACCATCTTCACTAATGCAAAACTTTTCCTAATATTTAACACAAACCTCCCTTTTTTTTTTTTTCCCTGTGATTAAGACTACTACCTGTTGTCCTGTCTATAGAGAGTAGTCAGAATAAATAAATCCCTTCCTCTTTGCAGCATTCCTTTATAATCCAGTAAGAATCTTGTTAGTATGTTTCCATTGATCTCTTAAAGCTAAATATGCCTGTGTTTTTCTTTGTATCTGATATTTTTTGTATCCCTGATCTCTGTTCTTCTCTGAACTCTCTCCTTGTGGTCTATGCTTTTCCTGAAATGTCATACCTAGGTAGGAATTCTAGCTCAACTGATGCGTTACTTGTGCCGAATACAGATACTCCACTTATATTTCAGCTTGTGTTTATACCTACAAATGGTGTATCTGCTTTTCTTACCGTATGGTACTAAAACAAAGAAACAAAATCATTAATGTTTGTGATCCAATATATCCATCAGATTCTTCCAACGGAACTGAAATCTAGAGATGTCCTCCACTGTGTGCTTTGAGCAGCTGATTATTCCTGCTTAAGTGTACAAACCTGTGATATGAACACTTTCCAATTGCTATTAGCAGTTACATAGGTTTTCTAAACTGACTAATTGTTCCGCTTGAGAGAAAGCTGCTTCTACCCATTTCCATGTAAGAGAAATACTTGCAATACAGAAATAACTTTAGTGATGGCAATTGAAAAAATGAGATGAGTCAGTCTTCTCTAGGGGATTTTTCCGAGATTTAAGTCAAATGGACATTTCAGTAGCACGTTAAAGATTTTACTTTTGAGTAGAGTGTTTTTCCTTTCTTTTCCCCATACTCTGAAATAATTGGAAGAGGAGATTTGTTTTGAACATCTGTGCAAACTTACAATGGTCTTGCAGGCAGAGGTGATGATTGCAAAATTTCCACAATATGGAGCAACTACAAAGTGGTTTGACCTGTCCAGTCCAAAACTGTCTGTTAGAATTTCAGATGCCTATAAAATTTTAGGGATGTGATGATCTCTTCAATTCTTTTTTTCTGCCATTTTGTTTTCAGAGTGTATCTCTGTAGGACTGAAGTATAAGTGTAGATTTGAATGTTAGGAAACGCATGTGTTTAAAGACTTGTTTTTAGAGAGAATAAATTCTTTTCATGCAAAACAAAATGAGATGAAAATGGTTAGGAAAGAGGACTGTAGTGAACTCAAGTTTTTGCAGGGTTAGCAAACTCTGCCCACCTGCCTGGAGCACTTGAAGTGTGTATGATAAGTAGATTGCAGGACCACTTCTGCTCAAAGCGCTTGAGAAATCGTAACAGTGCAACCTCATACATACTGGTTGACTGGATGGAGAGAATAGGACCTTCTCTCAGATCATAGCATACCTAGTCTTTGTTCAGAGGCTTGACTTCAGAAAACTTATTTAATCCCTAGAACAGGGAATTTTAAAGAAAGCACAAGGAAAAACTAAAAAAAAAAAAAATGACTGAAGTGGTGCCAGTTGTCACAGGATTCTGGGAATTGTCCAGAACTTAAACCACTTTTTCTCTCTCAATAACTTAGATTTTTCCATCAGCATACTTGATTGCTAAAAAGTTAATATTTTGAGACTTCCATAGGGACCAAGATGTCTGACCTGTCGACTTGCACTGTCCATCTGATCCTCAGATCAGGAAAGGTGATACAGGCTCATGAGAATATTATGTGAATTATCAATATTTACCCTTACTGTTATTATTGTGATCCAGTGGATTTTTTTAAAAAGAACTGTAGGTGTTGTAAAATTCAGTGAGTGATTTGCATCTGTTGTTGCATAATTGTAACAATAAAGGTTGAGGTGAGATGCAACAAATTGCCATAGTAATGACTTTTTAAGGCGCCATCTGTGGCCTGATAGTTCTGGCTCTTTAGCAGCAGTATTGTTCAGAAATCTGTTGTGTGGTATACAGGTGGCTCACTCTGTATTTGCCTGCTGATCAGCAGTAGCCTGTGTTGGTAGGGGATACCTCCACAATGAAAGACAATGATATTTATAATATTTTTGGAGCAAAGCGCTCCCCACAGGCTATAACATGGTGTTTTGTTTTGATCGTCAATTTCCCATAAGACCAAGTTTCCTGAAAAGGACAAACAATAAACTAAATGTTCATTATTTGGCTTCGTGTATTTGAACACAACACAGCAATCTGATATAACTGATTCAATTCCACTAAGTAGCATATGATGATGATGTTATTTTAGGTGCACTGTACAGGGAAAACAGCAGGAAGGAAAAACACTCTACTGTCATGTCCTTATCTGGTGACCTTCAAAGCTGACTGTTAATGAATCTTAACTCGAAAAACCAACAATAGAATAATCAAACACAAAGAACACCCCCCTCTGCCAAAGACCCCAAAGCAAACAGACAAAAAGCTCAAAGCCTCAATCCCTTATGAGTAAATCCTGAATCCCTTGAATACATTAGTCAAAGTTGATGTCAGGTAATCCATATTTAATTTATATACCTTTCACCTTTCAGCTCCTTCTGTTAGCTTTTATTCCTTCATTGGGCCCAATCAGCATAAATCATATTGCCTATTCTGTGTCAATTTTACAAACAGAACCTTGTAGTGTGGTGCCAGGGTGGTGGGGGAAATAAGTTCCTGTTCCAGGGAAGTTGAAAGAAAACTGGCCAAATAGTAACATCTTCTTTAACGAGTATGCAAAACACATTTTCAACCAATCAGTAGTTTTCCTGGCTGTGGTAGTGAGAAATACTACCAAGAAATATGTGAGTTGCCATCAGCTAAACCTTCCAGCACCTTCACCTATCATGTGTATCCCTCCAGGCAGCCTACCACTAAGAAGATAGAGATTGCCACATAGGAAAAGCAAACTAAAAGTGTTAATTTCACTGCATTGTTGTGCAGTGGCAGGACTTGTCAGTCAAGCTGCCATCCTGTTGTACTTCAATGCATTATTTTACATGGACTTGGGTGTCAGACTGAAAAGTGTAACTGAAGATAAGGGCACATTGTGACCACATTAGAACTTGAAATTAGTGTGTTACAGTGTTGCACATGACTATATTACCTTGGTAATCCCAGATCTCAGTATTTTTCAGGTTGGGCATTTGCTGTGGCTTTCAGTTAGAGTAATGCTTTCCTCTGTTGATATCTCACCCATCACTGCTGGGCACTAACTAATCTGCAGTATTAGTTATAACAGTTTTTCTATAATATGTTAATGAGATAAGTATTGATATGAATTTTGAAAAGGTTTCTTCCAGTTTCGGTAGGCTTTCTTATTCACAAGGGAAGCATTTGAAAAAAGCTCCTACAGTATTTGCCTGGACCATATCACCGAGTGATTGAAAAGTACTTTCAAGATGCTTCATTAACACTAATTAACATTAATAGTTAGAATTCATGTTGTATAGTGCTGGTTAGTTAGAACTTGTTTACTGAAGAAGTAAAGTCTTTCCCCTTACCCCACCCCTCCATATGTGCGCTAAAAATAGTAAGTGAAATAAGTATATGTTGGGTCCTGATAGGACAGTAAATTCTGAGACCCATAAAAAGAAGAAATTTAATAGGAGGCATTTGTTCACCTATAATATTTGAACCCCATTGTACTACTTGGAACACCTTTTCTTCAGCCACAAAAGATAACACTCTATCACTCTTATTTTGAAAATATTTTGCATTTCACTGCTTTCTGCCCTCAAGTTATAGTTTGACTCGTTTATGCTAAAGCTTCATTCAGTACTTTGTGAAATTAATATGCTGTTAAAAAGGGTGGATGAGATTGAAGTCTATAACAAAATCTGGTGGAAAAGATTAAGGATTTGCAAAAGCAGGGTGAAATAACTTACAGATAACCTTAGTTCATTGCAGAATAGAAACTATAGAAAATAGCATAAAATCCTACAAGGATAAGCACTAAGTGCTGAAGAATCTGTATTGTATAATAATTTGTCTCTGATCTTAAGAAGTGGTTTAGCTTATTTCAAGGGGTTTTGCATTGCTTGTTTCATGTCTTTTGCTATAGGCTTGAACTAAAACCCTTTAAAGTCAATGAGAAGTTAATATTTCACTTTTACATCAATCGACTTTGGATCCAACACTATGACTTATGAAGCTCTGTGGAGTTCTTATATTACACTTGACTGATAATGCAGTGGCCATTCAAGTAGCCAGGAACTAAAATAGATTTTGAAAATTAAATTCTTCTGTTTGTACACAATAGAAAACAAATTTGGATTTTTTTAATGTTTTGCTTTTCTTTATAAGGATGTTCCTTCGATATGTTCCTATGGTATGAGTCACCATTGTGAATAACGCAAATGTAGTATCAGGCAACACTCAGTACCTGCCTGTAACTTGCCCATGCTTGTTTTTGATTTTTGGCTTTTTTTAGCTGTCTAACTGAAGTGAAATAAAACATGGTTGAAGGAGAAACAGAAGACTTGCAAATATTTAAATGTAAAAGGCCTCATTTCAAACTGATGCTGCCATGTTCAAGAATGGCTACATTTTATGAATAGGTTGTTTTCACAGACACCTCCATAATGCATGGTTCCTGTGCTACAGGGTGTTCTGACATCCCACGCATTCATGAGGAAAGAAAAAAATTATTTTATTGAAGAAATGTCACTAACTGTCCGATCGAGCTTCAGGACACTAACATCCTGGTTTTTTTTATGCAAAGGGAGAACGAATGAAATCCAAGCTGTGTCAACTTTCCTACTAACTTCAGCAAGACTTTGATGTTCTTGTCTTCCACAGCAAAGTGTGTTACTTTCTTGGATTGCTGTTTTGTTTGTTCATGTTTTCCCTTGTACTATCAGTGGCGAAGAACGCTGGTGAGATATGTGCTACTAGTCTCTGGTCTGGTGTTGTGGGTTTTTTGGTTTTTTTTTTTTGGTTGGTTGGTTTGTCCTTTTTTACCACTTACTATATTTAGTGTTCAGTAAACAGTCTAGCAGATGAGACCTCAGGACTCTATTCTTAAATCAGTCCTTTTACTTCCAGGTTTTATTTCTAGATTTACTACATTTACTTTCATATCAGCTGTGATTAAAGCACTAGTATAGACTCATTCTTCAGTAGCCAATTTGGAATGTATTAATGATTATGATGATGGATACAGTGGGTCACTGACCATCACGGCAGGTGGCACATGAAGTAGACCTGAAGAGAATGGAAAGTGAAAGCTCCTCTACTTTCTTCTGTTGGACAGTGCTGTGAACTGCCTTCATGCAGTGTTCTGTATATACTCTTAAATCTATGCATCAATTCAGCTTTTACAGGTTTTCATCTATGCTCCTCAAGTTCAGTACAAATTACACTGGAACTACTGTTTTTAAAATGCAAAAAGTTTATGCTGTGTAAGGTTTTTAATGTTGAGGTCTTCTACATATTTGTACCTGCTCCAGTAGAAACCCAAAAAGCTTGAGGAAAGCAGAAATCCCCCCACATGATACAACCCAGCAACTGCACCGTGATTATATCTATTGCATGTAGTGTATGCCCCCTTTTAAGCCACTGTATAATGCTTGCACAAAACTCTTCCTTGGTTCATTGAAGAAGAAAGTAAATTCATCTTGCTAGCTTGAGTGAGAAAGTGGTGTTTCAGCCTTACTAAAGAATTTTTACTATGTGGAGTAACAGTTTAATTTAATCAGGTCCTCAGAAATAAGTAGAAGAGGTGTTTTGGACAGGTAGTTATTAAGATGAATTTATTATACAGATCGCAAGGCTGTCTCTAAATTGCATCACACCAGCTGCCTAGAAGAAAAAAGTTTCATGTTTTGAATGCTGTATTAATTTGAAGGAAACCACTGAACTTTCTCTACTCTTTTTGTTGACATAAAAAAGGAACCTGTTGTTCCAAAAGTTGCTTTGTTTAACTAGGAGGAGAATTGGACTAGAGAGATGCTAAAGTTTCTGCCTGTGTTAGAATTTCATGACAGTATTATGTAAGCAGTTATATCTCTCCTGAGCTGTCAGTAGCTCAGTCTCTTCTACTTTGATTAGACTCATGACTAAAAAAATTACCATAATCTGCTGACAGGCATGAAGAAAGCCATAATAAGACTGATAACAATGTGTCAGTTAAGAGGCTATTATATTTTACTGCCTTACTAGAGCAGACTAAAAATCCATTCAAACTTACTATTGATATAACTAAACTCTTTTAAAAATCTGCTGTCTGCCCTAGTCTTAATAATACTTATTATGCCTGTGGGAGGAAGAATTAAAATATGCACCTGTTTACGTGAGTGTTCAGATGATGACAGTTTTACTGCAGGCGTACTGTGTAGCTACAAGTAGAGGGCCTTGGGGTTTTCCTTCTTGAAGTGGGAAACTTGCAGATCAGGGCTAGAAGGGAAGCACAGAAAGAAGACTATGGTTTTGAAACTTTATGCAATGACAGCTCAGGCCTGCAAATACCTAATATCCTGTGAAGCTGCTACAAAAAGGGATCTAGAAGGGTTGGCATGCTCTCTATTTCAATCTCTTCTCCTTTTTCCTGTCATTCCCTGCACAAAAGAGCTTTCAGGGTAAGTCAGTACAGAGTTTAGGAGGCCTTATGCAGATGGAACTTCTGCTATAATGTATTTCCTTTTATAAGATGGTATTTCAGTTGGAGATATTCGGCCTGTTGAATCTAAGTCAGGAAGAAGTTCAGTGTTGACAAAAAGATCAGTGGCATTAGCATTGCACTCGGGTACAAGGTGGATGACCAGGGAATCTTCTAGCATAAATTTAGCAGCTCTAGGACACAAATTTGCAATGTGCTTTTCCTGATGTCTGGTTGGAATCTTTAAAGCTGCAGATTGTGGTCAAAACAGGTTGTTTCATCTGCTACTGTCAAGAAGAATGTGGCTCCATTAGCAATGTATCCCTTCTAGCAACCCTTAGACTCTTCACTGAACTACAGAAGCTCAACTCCCTTAATTGATCCTTATGAATCATGCTCCCTAGGCCATGACCATCTTGGCAGTCCTTCTCTGGATGTTCTCAAATTCTCCCTAACTACCTGGAAGTGAGCACAGATTCCTAATGCTTTGCCAGCACCATGTAGAGGAGGACAATAACTCCCCTTGATTTGCTGGCCACGCTTCTAGTACAATCAAGTATTTCAGTTTGCCATAATCATTATGAGTGAACGTTTGTAGCTCGTGTTCAGCTTGGTGTTTGCTGTATCTTATAGATTCTTTTCAACAGGGCTGAAACCTATCCACCTGCTTCCCAGAATGTATGGGATCTTGGGTTTGTAGTGACCCAAGTGCAAACCTTTGCACTGTTCTGCATTCTTGTTGTCCCTGCACAAATGTTATGAAATAATAGACCTCGGTATCTATCACTGGCAAACATTTCTCACTTTTGACTGCCAAACGTTGAGCAGTTGGTGCTCAGCAGTGCTCTTTGAGCCCCATAGTCCAGCCTATTTTCAGACTACCTAACAGTCTGTTCTTCCAATCCATACTCATTCAGGTTCCAAAACTTTAAAATCTAGAGACATTAAATTCACCACTCTCTCCTGGTAGCTAGTCTTATAGTTTGGCTAAGTATGGCTTATGCTTGATTATTAATTCAGTGCTGACTTTTCCCTCTTGGTGGGAGGTGAGGATGTGTTTGGAAATATATTCAAAGAAGACCTGTCAGGCACAGAGAATAATAGTGAATGGGATTACATCAGACTGCTGACCTGTCACTAGTGGGGTTCCACAGGGCTCCATCTCGGGCAGCCCTGAGTGTACAATCCCCCTGGATCTCTGAGGAATGAGATGCAGGAAAGCAGTGCCCTGGGAAGGGACCTGGGGGTCCTGATTAACAGCAAGTTGAATATGAGCCAGCAGTGCCCTGGCAGCCAGGAGGGCCAATGTGTCCTGGGGGGCATCAGGCAAAGCATCGCCAGCCAGTTGAGGAGCTGATGGTCCTGCTCTGCTCTGCACTGGTGCAGCCTCCCTTTGAATATTGTGTGCAGTTTTGGGCACCACAATATAAGGAAGATATTAAAGTGATGTTAGAGAGTGTCTAAAGGAGGGTGGTGAAGGTGGTGAAGGACCTTGAGGGGAAGCTGTATGAGGGGGGGCTGAGGTCACTTGGTCTGTTCAGCCTGGAGAAGAGGAAACGGAAGGAGACCTCATTGCAGTTACAACTTCCTCGTGAGGGGAAGCAGAGGGACAGTCACTGATCTCTCCTCTGCAGTGAACAGTGATGTGACCCAAAGGAATGGCCTGAAGTTGTGTCAGGGGAGGTTTAAGTTGGATATTAGAAAAAGATTCTTCACCCAGAGGGTGAAGGAACAGGCTCCCCAGGGAAGTGGTCACAGCACAAAGCTGAGAGTTCAAGAATCATTTGGATGGTGCTCTGACAGAGTGTGACTCTTGGGGGTGGTCTTCTGCAGGGCCAGGAGTAGGACTTGATCCTTATGGGTCCTTTCCAACACGGCGTATTCTGTGAAGATGTGTTCCATGATTCCAGGGTTTCAGGAGAGATTGTTCTTAGGGTTCTACTTGTTACTTTTCTCAATGATCAACATAACACATTTTTTTTAAATTTTGTGTTTTATCAATGGCCTGATCAGAATGAGTTTTCATAAATTATATTAACAATGTTGTTATCAGATTGGCTGACTCAGCCACTTCAGGGCTTCAGGTTCTGTCTGCCTGTGTGGACTTGAAAAACTCCTGTTTCTGTAAGTAGTCATAGCTTGTTAACTCTTTCATTATTGGCTATACTTTTCATTTCTCTGGTTACTAATGCATGCGCATACATGCATGCAGAGTAATAGTGATGCTCAGCTCACACAGACAAAGAATTAATTAGGATTCAACAAATGATATTTCCTTTGTGTTGTCGCTTTTTATGTAGAAGCACTAAATAATTTTCTTATACTTCCTGAATCTTTGTTTTACCCTCCTCTCAAAGCCATCCTATTTTGTATCCATAATCTCCAAAAGCTTTATTCTTTTTAGTCCTCTGTCTTTTAGAATCTCATGTTTTGAAGATCTGATTTCGGAATGAAAAGGCACACATCTTCTGGATGCTGACAAGATACAGAAATATTCTACAGTTTCCTTGATGAAACTGAAATCTTGGCCTATCTGCTAGGGCCTGTATATGCACCTCTTGAACCTCGATATAGATGAAACAGAATGCTTAGCCCACCCAGTCATCCTCATACCTTTCTCTTGTATATCTTGATTATGCCAACAACATTTCTCCTAGCCTTGGCAATGCGGTTTTGAGTCACTTCTGTCAATGATAATTGTTTCTCTAAAGATAATTTCCTTAGCTCTGTTTGACCTCTGTCACTTCTTTCCTTGACCATCAGCTAACTGTACCTAACCTGTCACATTAAATGTAGTATGTTTGTCTTTTGTTTTCAAGGCTTTTTATTCTCCCCCACATTTCTCATCTCCTGCATTATTAAAACATTTATTTCTGCCTTCAGTTGCCAGTCTCCATAATCCATTTAAGTTTCTAACATTTTTTTAATGCTATCATTCTGTGATTTCATAAACGGGTGCAGAGTTGACTACAAACTCTCCTCCTTCAAAACCTTTCTAAATAGGTCCTCATTTGTGATGCCTACAAGAGTTTACCACCAGATAAGTAGCTATTAAGACCATTGCTATCCCACTGGTTTCTTGTGTTTTCCCCTTTTGCCAGCTGCTGTCTCTTACTCAAGTTGTAGTAGTGGACTTATTTCCTTCTCATCTTTGTTCATAGTGCTTAAGAGAATGGCCCGAGTTGCACAGACACCACGGTAACAGTAGCTATAAGGGACAATATTTATGACTATGGCTTTCTTTTCATCCATAAGCATACACTTTGCAGACTGTGATTGCAGACCTCCCAGAGAACAGTCTGCAGAAGAGAAGTTCATCTGACTGCTTTTTCTAACTTGGCGTTCCAGCTGTAAATTTATGGCTGTAGCAGAGAAGCATCATGTGTACAACCTGTGCTCCTTGGTCTCAACTTTGCTACGATACTGTCTTCAAATGAGGTCAGGTTGGAAAAACTTTGAGATTAGTTTTCAAATGGCAGTCACTGAAAGAAATATAATTCACTTGAGCCTATTGCATTTTGGGCTTTCTCTTTTGATTGCAAGGCAGCATTTGAACTTCTCTGCTTCTGTATGAACCCAAATGCCAGAAAAAGCTAATAATTTTGAATCGGTGTGTCAGTCAGCATTATCCCATTTTGCAGGAAGTGCAAGTGTGTGCTGCAACTGTTGATGTGCCACTCAGTGAAACGCTATGAAGTGTGGAGCATTTCTGAAAAGCATATTCCTCAGTTGTTGACTTCTCAAATTCTTTAAGCTCAGAACATTAGATGTGTCCATCAGATGCCTTGGTTTCATGACTTGCATGATGTGAGTGCAGACCTACTCAGTAGAGCCTTATTAGAATTTGAGGCAGTTCTCATTCCCTCCGTATGCAGTTCTTTAAAGGGGGACATGAATACATGATAGATTTTCACTAAGCCTGGGATAATGCAAGTTTTGTACTAGATAGGAGTTATTTTTTTGTCTAGATAGATTGCTGATGGAAGAAGCCGACACTTGCTGGATATACTTTAATATCTTCCCATTCCTCATGGGTATGCTGCTTGCTGTTTTAGATTCTGAATCCTCTGAAGCACTGATGAAATCTCTGGAAATTATCCCCTGGACAGTGGGTGCAATTGTAATTCAAATGAAATAATGGTAATAATAGTAAGACTTGATGTATTCTGACTGTATGCAATGCAGCACACAAAGCTTGATATGTTTGTTATATTTGGATCTTTCTCTGTGGAAATTAAAGACTTCTTTTTTTTTAGTGGTCTGCATTTTGCTTTAGCTGTGTTTGGAATTTCACATTTATCAAAGTCTAATATGAACAAATCACTGTTTTCATCACAGTGTAATTTTCACACTTCTCCCTGCTTTTGGGATTGCTTCCCCACCCCCCCCACTTCATTCTGGTTAGTTTTTTCTCCATGATCTCTTTTATTCCTCTGAATGGGGGTGGTTTTTCCTTTCACTGATTGCTTTTGGATCCAAGCATGAAAGATTTTTTTTCCTTTTTAAATGAAAATACCTGAACTTACAAGTGTCTCTTGTACTCAGCCTGTATCCTTCAGTGGATGTATTCATGTATTGAAATAAAAATAAAATTCAAATCTGAATTATGTTTTGGCTGGAATGCACAATGCCATTCTTACATTCTAGTTTTCATACCTGTGATTTCTAGAGGCTGTGACAAGCTGCATATTAGCTGCAAGAAATTTATATTGTCATCATAACTTTTTGCTGCTTTAAGCTACTACTTTATTCATCAGATTTTTTTCTTGTAACATATGTTCTTTTGGAACAGCTTTTTGTGTGCTTCTCTCTATCACAGTCACAGAAAGCTCCCCACATCTTAGCATTCTTGACACTGCCATTAGATAGATCTCAGAAAAGCAGTGGAAATATCTTTAACTTCTCCTAACCCCACCAAAATCCCACATCTAAACTGATTCAAGTCTTATGTTTTAACTGTACTATGTCATTCAAGAGAGATGGAAGGAGACAAGAGGTCCTACAAGCAAAAAACCTTGAGGAAAAATATTACTGTCTGCATACAGATTAAGTTTTGTTTTCTTGAGCTATTTGTAATCACAGCCCAGGAAGAAACTTGTATGTGGGCAGTAAAGCATAGGCATATTTTCAAAATAAAGTGGGAAATCTGAATCCTTTCTATTCCATCATATGACCTGTGGGGTATCAGCTGGCTTCAGCAATCCGTGTGTATGTTCTGCCACTGTTTGCACATCCTTTGTTAAATCCCATAAGTTTTCCATCTATTCATTTCTTTGATGAATTCCTTGAGCCAGCACTTTAGATTCTTCCAGCTGCCCAATTGCATGCCTGCCATGGCAGATGTTCCGGCTTCATTCTTTAACACATATTCCACATACTTCCATCTTCAGCTTTGGAGATAAAAGTTGTCAGATACAAATACATCAGAATTTATTGACAGTTAATTCAATTTGATTGAATACCTATGATGGATGTTTGCATTTCCTTCAGTAGATAACAGACAAATTAGGAATGACTAGGAATTTAGCTGTTTTTTTGTGACTTCATTTCATTATTTCCTCTGCTCATTTTCAGTGGCTTCCGCTATATGTTTACAAGGTTAACTGATCTTTTGTATTCCTTTGTCCTACTGAGGGACAGTAGGACACTATAGTTCCTGGTGTTGGCTCCATCATGTTATATGAAGGGTGTAACATGAATTAGATGAGGGAGGAGGGGTGGTAGTGATGGATTTGACTTTTCCTTTAAGATTTTAATTTTTTTTTTCATTTCCATATTTATTTTTGAGATTTTAAGAGGCAGGTATGCTACCAACCTGAGGCGTTGAGTATGATAAATAAACTTCTGGAATGTGTTTCTGCTGCATTAAGTTGGCTGCCTGCCTTCATGGTGGTTTGCCTGTCACTATGCCATCACTTTGCAATTGTGTGTGGCTTCTCTGGGTGTTTCATGCAGATAAAACTTACTGGTATGTTTTAGTCTGGGAGTTGTGTCTGCAGTGCTCTTCTATAATGGCTGCTTCAGTGTTTGGCGAGTGGTACACGTTACTGCAAATGGGAATGACATTCCATACATGTGCAGTAGCAGCTGGAGCATGCCACAGCTTACAGAGGTAAGGCAGCCTGGCATGCACCCGGAGGGAAGGATTTCCAAATCCAAGTGCATTTTGAGGTCATCAATGTATCACTGGCAGCACTATAGTTAGAGACAGCTATTTAATTAGCACTAATTGCTCATCTCTCTTTGTGTGGCTCATGAAGGATTTACTGAAAAGCACCTCGTAAGATACACACAGGTTTGAGGGAAGTGAATTTTCTCTCATGTACCCAAGTTGAGTTTATGTACGTTTTTCCTTGCATAAGATGGTGGTATCAATGTTATTTTTATTTGCATAATATTTGTGGAATGTGTGAGGTATTTTAAGTACAAGGTGTGGCAGACCAAAGACTAGTCAGGGCAGAAGCCAGATCTAGCATGCATTATGTGTTAGTGTTGTGGGTTTATTTATTAATTTTAAATGGCAGGAGAGTAGAATGTCCTTTGCAGAGAGTGAGCAGATTTATCAAGTCTCTCTCTTTCTTCACTCTCCCTTCTCTTTTGTTCACATCTCTCCTTTCAGCTCATTTTTTTAATGTGTTTTATTCTGACAGAGACTGCATTTTTTGTCCCTTCTTTTACAGCTTGTTGGCTACAAAGAAGAACTGACAGGTTTGAAATAAAGGTAATGATAGGTAATGGTTCATATAACACTGCCAGTGCAATCAGAGAAAAGCACTCAGAGCCTTTTCATGTGATAGTGCCAGCACAAAATAAAGTTAGCAGGTTAAGATGAAAAAGGAAATTAATAGTGTAAGGGAAGAACTTTGCCATTTTATTACAAGAACTAATGACATCTGGGATTAGAAATGTGGGGTTTAATATATATTGATATCTTAATCCCACTTCTCTGCTTTTTACAGCCTTTCTGCTGTTTTCCTAGTTTGATTCCTCTTCTGTAGCTTCTAACTTAAATCTGCTCCAGTTGTGTGGACCTTTGAATAGGTCCGATGGCACAAACAGGATTGACTTTTTTTTTAATTACATATTTTGACTTTGAAAAAGTAACAACACCTAGTAGTTGTGACAAAATAGAGATTTTTTTTTTTCATCTATCCATGTTATCTTTTCCAGAAAAATGGGCCATGACTGCCTGTACTTTTCTTCATAACGTTCATTGTCCTGAAATGTCAGTGATCATATGTAATAACATTCTTTATGTAGCAGTGGCTATTTGTCAGTGTTTCGCAAATCCTTCTTTTTAACCTAGCCCTTTCTCTTCACATTTGTATTATATTAATTTTTAACAGTTTGTGCCAGAACTGACAAGCCTGCAATGCTTTTATATAGCTGTATCCCAGATCTGATTACTTTTGTTGCTGTCATGGTCTATCTTTTTAGGACAACACAGTACTTACAGCCAAGGTTTTATTCCTACATGAATTATTTTTGTGCAGCTGAGATCCATGATGCATATAACTAGTGCAACTGGTTGTAAATATTCCAGGTTTTAACAAAAAATAAATTTACATCCTTTTAAAAGAAATTTCTGTTAGGAAAAGGGGCTTTTGCTTTAGGACAGAATTGGGAAACTCACTCAAGAACAAATGATAATATAGTCATTAGGACTGTGTTTAGAATCCTTGGTCTGCCTAGTTTAGATGAGGACCTTGCATTTTTGATGTCATACACAAACCTTCTCCAGTAGGGAGACCGAAAATTTTCCGGAAGTTATTTCTTCATTGGTATATTGAATATTAATCATGTAGGTTAGTGTTACTCATTTTGTCTTGGCTTGTTTTCATTTGTGGTTTCAAACTTCAAAAGGATTTAGTTATATCCTAGTGTACTTGATCTTCAAAGGACTTTACTGACTTTAGATTTAATACTATGTGATGCCAAATATGTTCTGTTAGGTGTTGAATGCTTCTGCTTATACTTGCATTTTCACACTAGTTGGTCTTGTTACCTAATTAAATGATCTCCTGACTGGATCACCTGATTATAAAAAATAGTTCACATACATTTTCTCAAGGTTCTAATAAATTCCTTTTACCAATTCCTTTTTAATTTTCTTTTTTTTTTTTGTTTTAGCTAATATATTGGTATCTTGGCTTTGGCTAGAATAAAATTAATTTCTTCTTAGTATCTGATGAAGGGCTGTGTTTTGGACTTGGAATGAGAATAATGCTGATGACAAACTGATATTTTGGTTGTTGCTGAGTAATGTTTATCCTAAGTCAAGGACTTTTCAGTTTCCCATGCTGTGCCAATGAGGAGGTGAAAGGGAGCATGTCCAGGACATCTGACCCAAACCAGCCAAAGGAATATTCCATACCATTGAATTTCATGCCCATAATCTGGGAGGAGTTATCTGGAAAGGTCTATGCTACTGGGAAATTGGTCAGCAGGTGGTGAGCAGTTGTATTGTGTGTCTTGTGTGTCACTTGTGGGTTTTTCCCCCCGGGGTTCTTTTTTTTTTTTTCCCCCCTGCAAGTATTGTTGTTATTATTCATGGAATAGTTTGGTTTTGGGTGACTTTTAAAGATCACCTAGTCCAACCCCCCCTGCAATGTCCAGGGACATCTTGAACAACATCAGGTTGCTCAGTGCTCTGTCCAACCTGACCTTGAATGTTTCAAGGAATGGGGCATCCACCACTTCTCTCAGCAATCTATTTCACCCTCATTATAAAAAACTTCTTCCTTACATCTACTCTAAACTGATATAATTTTAAAATCATAGAATTGTTAAGATTGGAAAAGACCTCTAAGATGATCAAGTCTAACTGTTAACCTAACATTGCTATCTTGAACCCTAAACAAAGTCCACAAGTGCCACGCCTATGCATTTCCTGGATACTTCATGGATGGTGATTCCACCACTTCCCTGGGCAGCCTACTCTGACCACTCTTCCCATGAAGAAATTTTCCTAATACCCAGTCTAAACCTCCCCTGGTGCAACTTGAGGCAATTTCCTCTTGTCTTTTTTCTTGTTACCTGGGAGAAGAGACCAACCCCCATCTTGTTATAACATTATTTCATGTCATTTTAGAGAACATAGATAGCGATAAGGTCTCCCCTGAGTTGTCTCTTCTCCAGGCTAAACAGCTCCCTCATCATCTGCTCCTCATGTGATTTACTCTGTAGACCCTTAACCAGCTTGTTTGCCATTCTTTGGACATGCTTCAGCATCATTACCCTTTGTCCTATCCCACTAAGCCATGCTGAAAAATCTGTCCCCATCTTTCTTAGAGACTTTCTTTAGGTACTGTAAAACCACGATAAGGCCTTCCCAGAGCTTTTTTCCAGGCTGAACAAACACAATTCTCTCAGCCATTCATCATAGAGGTGCTCCATCTCTCTAATCATTTGGTGGCCCTCCTCTGAACTCACTCCAACATCTTTCCTGTGCTGGAGACCCCAGACCTAGATGCAGCCCCACTCAAGGTGGGGGTCTTATGAGAGCAGAGCGCAGGGACAGAATCCCCTCCCTCACCCTGCTGGCCATGCTGCTTTTGATGCAGCCCAGGACACAACTGACTTTCTGGGCTGTGAGTGCAGGTTGCTGGGCCATGTGCAGCCTCTCCTCCACCACCACCCCCAGGTCCTTCTCAGCAAGTGTGCTCTCAATCTATTCATGCCCCAGCCTGTACTGATACTGGGGCTTGCCCTAACCCAGGTGCAGCACCTTGCTCTTGGTCTTGTTAAATCTCATGAGGTTCCTATGGGCCTCATGGACAACTGGACAACTTCTCAAGTTTGTCCAGGTCCCTCTGGATGGCATCCTATGCTTCAGGTGTGTCAACTGCAGCTTGGTGTCATCTACAAACTTCCTGAGGATGCACTCAATCCTTTTGTTGATGTCATTAATGAAGATATTAAATAACACTGGTCACAATACGGCCTCCTGAGGGACACCAGTTGCCGGCGATATCTACTGAAATTCTGAGCCACTGGCCTCTGGATGTGATCCTCTAATCACTTTCTTATTCATCTGGCAGTTCACTGTCCTAGTTTTGGCCAGGACTGGGTTAATTTTTTGCAGTAGCTGGGAAGGGGGCATGGCCAAGACCCTGATGTTATTCAATACCACCTCACATCGTTCCTAGGGGCATGGGAAAGGGACTCTCCCACTTCACAAAGCTGAGTCTTTTTCAACTTGGGAAAAAATGTGGCAGGAGGGGGGAAGCAGTCCACCATTTTCATTGCCTTGGGGTCAGGGTGAGCATTTTTGCATGTGAATCACCCTCTCTTTTGTATGCTTCTGTTATTAATAATGTTGGTGATATTCTTTGTTTTTTATCTCATTGCCATTTTCAGTAAATTGTTCTTAACTCACAATCTCTGCCTTTTGTGCCTCCCATTTGGGGCGGGGAGGGGAGTCACTTGTGGTCATCTTTAGGCATGAGTAGTAATTGGGTAGTACCATTCCTAAATCACAACATCTACCCATTGAATCCCTCTCTCTCCAATTTAGAGAGAAGAGTGTTGTAAGAGACCATGTGAAAGGCTTTACAGAAGTTCAGATAAATGACATCTGTTACCCTTTTTTTGTCCACTGATTTAGTCACTCCATCGTAGAAGGCCACTAGGTTGAGTCAGGCAGAACTTGCCCTTGGTGAAGCCATGCTGGCTGTCCCAAATCACCTCCCTGTCCTCCATGTGACTTAGCAAAGCTTCTAGGAGGATATGTTCCATGATCTTCCCAGGCACAGAGGTAAGGCTGACAAGCTGGTAGTTCCCAGGGTCCTCCTTTCTAACATGGGTACAGTTTTTCCCTTTTTCCAGTCACCTGGGACTTCACTTGACTAGCATGACTTTTCAAATATCGTAGAGTGTGGCTTGGCAACTACATCAGCCAGTTCCTTCAGGACTCTTGGATACATCTCATTGGGTGCCATAGAACCCATTCAGGCTCCCCGGGTAGTTGTGAGCCTGATTTTTACTTCCAGTGGAGGGACTTTGCTCCCCCAGTTCCTATCCTGTCATCCATCCACTTAAGAGGTGTGGGAAGAGAGTTTGTCATTGAAGACTGAGGCAAAAATTTGTGAAGTATCTCAGCCTTCTGCTCCTCTGATGTTACCAGTTTTCCAGCATTGTTTATTGGGGGCCATATGAATTCTTTGACCTTCCTTTTCTGGTTTACATATATGTAGAAGCCCTTCTTGTTCTTTTCACCTCTTGCCTAGTTCAGTTCTAGCTTCATCTTGTCTTTTCTCACTCCATCCCTACAAAACCATACTTCAGCTCTTCCCAGGTCACCTGTCCTAGGTTCAGCTGCTATGCATTTGCTTCTTTCCATTTAGTTTGACCAGCAGTTCCCTACTTGGTCATGCCGATCTTTTGCCTTCTTTTTCTGATTTCTTGCTCCTGGGAATTGACAACTCTTGCACTCTACAGAAGACTTCCTTAAAGATCTGCCAGTTCTCCTCTACTCCCTTGTCCCTGAGGGTAGTCTCCTAGGGGATCCTGCTGACTATCTCCCTGAAGAGCTAGAAGTCTTTCCTAAATTCAGGGGCCTAACTTTACTCCTGGCCTGACCCGTATTCCTTAGGACTGGAAACTCCACCAATGCATGATCATTGCAGCCCAGAGTGTCTCAAATCTTGATGTCCCCAATTAGGTTGCTTATGTTGGTGACCAACAGATCCAGTAACCCTACTCTCTGGTAGAGCTATCTATTACCTTACTCAAGAATTTATCCTCTGTGCATTCCAGGATGTCCTGGATTGCCTACAGCTTGCCATGCAACTTTTTCAACAAATATCAGGGTGGTTGAAGTCCTCCAGGAGGCCAAGGGACCGCAACCATGATGCCTCCTGTAGCTGGAGTGGGAAGACTTTTGTCAAATACGTTCCTCTTGATTTGGTAGCCTGTAGTAGATGCCGACCACAAGGTTCCCTTTGTTGCCTTGGTCTCTGATTCTTATCCTCAGGCTTTCAACCTGCTTATGCCTGTTCTTCAAAGACAGCTCTTCATGCTCAATCCACCTTTTGATGTAGAGGACAACTCCTCCACTTCTCCTTCCTCCCCTGTCTTTTCTGAACAGCCTGTAACCATTGATAGTTGGCCACAGTTTGGTATTGTCTAGAAACTTGTTTTATTAATTTGTGATTTTTATAATATTTTGTTATAATTAGTATCATTATATATGACTTGGTTTCAATTATGAAGCTGTTCTAATCTCTACCTGTTAGGTTTACTTTCTTCTTTGATTCTCCTCCTTCTCCCAGGGTTGGTGGAGTGTGGAGTGAGCAAGCAACTGCATGGTACTTAGTTGCTGGGTGAGGTTAAACCATGACTATTGTCATGGTCTCTGTCCCTTTTTCTCTGGCTTAATTTTTTTCCCCAAATTAATACTTTTTCTTACATGGTAGTATCTATTAGCACATATTCCCAGACTCATTATTTTACAATTTTCTATACTCAACTGCACTTGCCATCTGCTGGCCTTATTACCAAAATGATCCAAATCCTTTGAAATCTGATTCTATTGCTCTTCTCTCTTTGATCTGACTCTAATTTTAGTATCACTTGAAACTCTGGAGATCTTACCATGATTGCTGTGCTGTGAACCAGTGGCATAGGTGATGATTTGACTAATATTAATAAGTATATGTAACACTTCTAAGTTTTAAATGTAAACTTTGCCTTCAAATAGATTGCATTTGGTCACCACTTATTTGTCTTCAAAGAGCTGTACAGATAAATTGGATCCTGCAAGGCACTACCACATGTTGTTAGGTGCTGAATGTCTTCCATTTACATTGATATTGTCTAAATTATATGAAGGTTACAAATTAATTCAGTTTCATAGTACTGTGTGAGAAGAGTAGATATTTCCCTTCTGGGACACTGAGGCAGAAAGATGCAACATATCACAAGATGTAGTAGAAAGCAGTAGAAAAATAGATAAGTCTCATGTCTAGAACTTGATTTATCAGTCAAAATCATCTGTCATAGCATTAACCATAAAATCTTGTAACAGTGCTTTCCCTCTGACTTGTCAATATTCATAGGAAAGATACATGCCAACTATCTATATAAGGACTATAAATGTCAAATAGGTTAACTTTCATATTGGTATGTGTGTAATTTTATCTATAGTTCATTATTGATTTGAGAATTAATTTTGTGATTAATCTAACTGCAGTTGGCAACTTTGCAAGTTAAATTAACTGAAGACACCTTATATAGTATTAAGATACCTCACAAGTTAGAATTGTAGAGTATTAGAATATCCTGAGTTGGAAGGGACCCACTGTTATGATCTGGTTGTTAAAGTTAGAGATGCCTCTGCCTGAATTAAGGTGCAAACAAAACTATATGCCAAAGTCAATACTATGGATTTTATTGAACAGTAATTGTGAAGCAGAGTGAGAGAAAGAAATAGAAATAGGAAAAAGGAGTGGAGAAGAGAATGACAGAGATTAAATAGAAACTGTATCACCACTCTGTGGAACGCAGCGGTGTCCCATGGGTCATCTTCTAGTCTTGTCAGGATTCCACAAAACAATGGATTAATACACATTCAGGAGATGCCCAGGCACCTCCCCTTTGGAGGTGAGCTTTGCAGTCTTTTGCAACAGTCTCTGGATTTGTTGCAGTCCTCTGGTGGTGGAAGGACTTAGGAATGAGTCTAGGAAGCACTTTGGGGATCTTTGATGGTTTATGATGCCTTTTCAGCTGCCTCTCATGTGAATGTCCCGTGTGTATGTGGTCTTTCCAGAGAGGGAGTTTACGCTTTCTATTTCATATGAAGAGAAACCCCTTCTCCTCCACCTGCTGAGCCTTGTTTGCTTCTTAGACCTGAGATATTTGGACAATAGTCTTATCTCAAGTTCCTGTCATAGTCAAGTTCCAATCAGAAGGCAAATTGAAGTAGGAGGTGTATTTTAGTTGTTGCAGATGGGCAGTTGCTTCTTTGCAGTTTGACAAAAAGTCTATGATTTTGACAATGTTTAAAACATTGACAACATTGCAGACTCTTACATCCACGAGGAACATCAAGTCCAGCTGCAGATTCTGCACAAAACATGTGCTGTGATCACTTCTCTGGGAAGCCTGTTCAGTACCCAACCACTCTCTGGGGGAAGAACCTTTTCCTGATATCCAGCCTACACCTCCCTTGACACAATTTCAGTCTATTCTGATTAGTCCTGTCACTGGTTATCTTGGAGAAGAGATCAGTGCCTGCTCCTCCTCTTCCCCTCGCAAGGAAGTTGTAACTGCAGTGAGGTCTCCCCTCAGTCTCTTCTTCTCCAGGCTGAACAGACCACGTGACCTCAGCCCCTCCTCATACGGCTTCCCCTCAAGACCCTTCACCATCTCCATTGCCCTCCTTTTGACACTCTTATAGCTTTAAATCTTTCTTATATTGTGGTGTCCAAAACTGCCACAATATTCCAGGTGAGGCTGCACAAGTGCAGAGCAGAGCAGGACAATCCCCACCCTCGACCAGTTGGTGATGCTTTGCCTGATGCCCCCCAGGACACATTGGCCCTCCTGGCTGCCAGGGCACTGCTGGCTCACATTCAACTTGCCATTGACCAGGACCCCCAGGTCCCTTTCCAGGGCACTGCTTTCCATCATCTCACTCCCTAATGCGGTTAGATGATTAATATCCAAATACTTGCTTCCAATCAAAATGTGTGCTTACAAAAAAAACCCAAACAAACCAAACCACCCAAATCTTCCATGCCATAACCCAAAGACCAAACTGAAACTTTTTGAAGAAGTCAAAATTCATTATATATATATCTCTTCAACTTTTAACACTTTTTCAGTTCTATTTTTATAGTGTTTAGTGTGGAATCTGAATGTGGCACTTGTAAGGAGTCTTTCTGGCTTATCCAGTGCTCTGCACAGAATGTGCTTTTCAACCTGGCATTTCACTGTATAGAACAGTTGCCTCCCTACTTATTTTAGCATTGTGGCTGAAATGCAATAGTACTGGCAAACCTTCATATAGATGTAGCTTATCCAGATTCCCCAGGAACAGGAAGCTATTCTGCCAAAATGTTCTTTTCTGGTAAAACTGAGTAATTTTAGAAGCTTTTGTGTTAAAATAACCAGTTAAAAATAAATGATGCTGAAACTGATTGATAGTCTTTAGCATGGTAGTCTCTGTGCTGTAGTGAGTGGCTATATGAACTTTCCCCTACTGGTTCCTCATGGATTTTTTTGTATATGGCGTGTGTGTTCAAGAGCACGTGTGAACGTGTGAGCACTACATGAATGTGTATCAGCATGCATACACACTGTTCAATATTGGCATGCATATGTAGGTGTATGTGTATCATGGTATCATGCTGGCATGAACTGTGAAAATGAGCTTGAAGTCCACTGAAAGTAGCACAAAATAATTAACTTTCCTGATACGTGCTCCTCAGAGGTGTTTGCTTTTCTTTTGTGATAATGTCATATTTTGCGAGGTATTTATACCACTTATGCTAACCACTTGCTAGTGCAAGAAGCCTTCTTTTTTGTCTTCTCTTTTTTAAATCCACTTCTTCACATCATAGGGAAGGTAAAGCGTGTTTATCTTATGCTTACCTATTGAAGACTTTCTCAAAAGAAAAGTAGCTGTAAATTGCAAGTGGAGCTCAACTGAAATGGAGTTGGTATGTTTGATTAGAATAGCTCACACACACCCACCCCATGTATTTGCTCTTGAATGTGCCATTTTTCAAATGGTACTTACTAACTGGGGAAACCCCTGGCAAAATGCACTCCATCCCCTGCAGTAATAAATCATTGTCACATAGACCTAAATACAGCTTTTGGCTTTTAAATGTTGTGTGTGCAGGTTTGGGGAGGTTGAACGATACCTGACATTTTATATTCTCACATTAGCTGTTTACTTTTTCCTTTTGCTTACCATGAAAACATAATTTAAAATCTCTAGCCAGTATATTGCAGTTTTTCACATAATAGTGCTATTTACTTGAACAACAGAAAAGATAGCTATTCTTACCAGTTGTTAGTTTCAAAAGGATGGCTGTGGGCTTTCAAAGACTGTAAACAGGATGTCCAAACAAGTCCCATTTTTCACATGTAAACAGAAAGCAGTAATGCACAGTAGAAGTGCCCAACATTGCTGCTAATGCAGTGTCTTAGCCTCCTTACAATGAGCAATGTATACGTGAAGTGGATTCTGGCTTCTGTGTTGAGTGACACCCAAAGAAAGTATTTCCAGTCCCAAATTCTAGGAGCTTGCACTCCACAGTTCCACTGCATACTGAAATCCAAGGGAATACTTGTGTATGGGAGAACTAAGGATCATGCTTATGATCTGGATGTGCACCTCCTCTTAAAAGCAGTGTGGTACTCTATATCCCTCCACATCTGCCTTGATCTGTAAAAAAGCAATTTGTAGTTTCTGAGGTGACCTGCAGGCACATAACTGCAGATTTATGGGACAAAGAATGAAAACACAGCCTAGATTTGGCTTCACAAGTGGCTTTTTGTTAACTTTAGGAGCTAAAATGGCTTAATTAAAGAAATACTTCAACTTTATTTGAAACTTGAGCATATTCAAATACACTAATTTAAAAAAAATAATGACAGTTTGCAGAGTGAAGCACTCACCAATTCTTCTCCTCATCATTTTCTAAAATTCAATAATGTGATATACATCAGCAAATAAGAAATGAAAAAAGAGGTCGTGACGAAGAGAATTTCTATTGTTTTCTTCGTTCCTGGATATGAGTGATCAAGAAGACAAATGACCCTTACTATATTGAAATTTTAATTTAGGGTTTTTCTGAATGAACATTATAAAAATGTTTTATCTATTGATATGCAGTAGATTGAAGAACTCTTGAACTGATTTTATTTTTTTAAAGCAATTTTACATACAGTTAGTCATTACAGGGCATCAAGTCTTTCATTGTTTTGGATTGTGTTCTTTTTCCAAATCCTTTCTGCTGCATAGAATAAAAATAAAGGAAAGAAGACATTAAACATGCGTAGGAGTTTATTTTCTGAACCATTTCCCCATAAATAATAATGTTCCTGTTAAACAGTGTTTGTTAAGAATGCCAGCTCTGATGCATTGTAGGTTTTGTTGCAATCTTAAATTCCATTTAACCGCCTGAGTACAAACTACTACTCACCCAAATGAGCCTTATTACAGTTATTAAAGAAAAAGGAAGAGTTAAAGGAAATGAAATATGGTATAACAGTGGTGTGATGTGCAGTTTCATGTGCTGTAGTGGCTGTACAAAATGAGGTGGACATTACATGCTTGAATATCTGGTGGACTAAAGAAATCAGACTTAGTTTACAAGATGCTCAAAATCTGCCTCTGCAGAGGTGACATTTTTGTTTCCCAGTGAGAACTGGAAGCAGTGACTGTTTCACAGGACTAGTTCCCTCCCTTTTTAAAATGTGTTCTTTTCCTTGTCTTTCAACCATGACCCTTTAAAACATAATTATGTGCTGTATGTATATGAACCACTGGCTCTAGGTAAATTGAAGCTGGCATTTTAGAAAGAGAACAAGGCACTCCTGTCTCTTTATTGCCCATAGCTATTGTAGCTGAGGTCATTGAGCCAGTCAAGCAGCAAGTGCACATCCCAATTGAGGCTAACAGCCAAACAAACAGAGCAAAAAGATGAAGCTGCTGATAAGAGACACCGCTGAAGAAAAGAATCATTCTCTTCAAGGTGCTGCCACTATTTCATTAAGAAAGTAAACACTGTTCTTCATTCTATTTTGCTTTCTTCAAGGATGGCTTTTACAAAGAATTCGACCATTTCACCATCTCACTAATAATGCTGCTGAGAGTATTTGGACACATTCAATGGATATTGTACCTGTAATTTTACTTTACCAAGACAAAAGGCAAACAATGACATGGGCATAGTATGATTCTCTCTGAGCTTAAAGGAAAGGTCTGGGTCTCTTGTACAGAAATTTGTTTAATAAAGAAATACGTTTGTTTGGATGACATGCTCTTCCCCCTGACAAAGCTAGATTCCCCTCAGAAAAAAGATCAAATACAGTTTGACTGTATAGGTATAGAACTGTGAGGAAAAAGAACCCACGTGTTTGCAGCTCTTCCAAGTTAATAAATTTCTACCTACTAGTTTGCAATACATGCTGACCCAATTTCTTCTTTCCCACCCTGCTTCTATGAGTCATTTTTAGCCCTACAAGGCTCTACGGCTTTCAATTCCATTGCACATGCTGGAGAGCTGTCTCTGCACAACAAAAGAACACAATTTTGTCTCAGAACTCCTTGAGCTGTGTGTGTCACGTGTGCCCTCACAAGCTGGGGTTGATGTCTGTGTGTAGTGTTGCCTGATTTTGGGAGTATTTTTGGTGAGGACAGATGCAAGTTTTGTAATAGGAGAAGAGGTTTCAGTTATGATGAGAGTAAATGTTTCAGTTTATCTGCCTGTCTCATTTGCACAGGCTGAAATAGAGCCAATGATTAAATGTGCTGTTGGGAAAAGATGAACGCATCTTTTAACAATATAATAATGTTTCTTCACAAGCAAGTAGGTGCAAGTGTCTGAGTAGTCTGTTTCTTAACTCGTTAATCTCGCTTTTGAAGCAACAAGTTTGTTGTGTTGCTCCTCTGTCCTTCACTTGCACAAGGAAGTTGAGTGAGAGGGGTGCAAACGACAGTATCGTGATCCAGAAGAGGAGAAAAAATTCTGTAATGTTTTCCCACTAGTATTGCTCTTGCAGGATTGAGAGAATAGTAAAGACTTATGTGAAGGTTTTACAACGAAGTTAAAGAAACTAAATTGCTACAAGGTCTAAATGGAGTATTAGTCTGTCACTTCTCCAGTTGAAAAAGAGACAAGAGAGGGATCTTTGGGAATCACTATCAGAGAGTCAGAGGAGATAAACGTTGAAGTGTCCAGGAGTGCAGTTGCTAAGTTTGTTTCAGAAGTCAAACATGGTGTGCTAATGGTGAGGAACTCCAGCAGGATCTTGGGAAGTGCTGGAGGTGGGGTGATGGGGAGGAAGATGGCAGATCAAGCTTCAGAATAGATAAAAGTGATCTAATACAGCTAAACAAAAATAATCTAAACCATTCCCCCACAATGCCATCTTAGAACAAGCAATTGAAACACAAGAGGAATATCTCGGTGTCAGTTGAGAGATTGCTGAAATTGTTGGCTGAATGTGCAGCAAAATGGGGTTATTATGATGAGACAGAGGGCAGGATCTTGGCACTATATGAAGTTGTGGTATTTAACACAGCAGGTAGTGAACTTCTACAAGCTCCTTACAGCACGTTCCAGAAGTAGGCAATTTCAGTGGGTTCTCAGGAGATTAGATTAAATCACATATAGCAGGTCAGTAAATGGATTAGGATTAGGCAAGGATGTATCCTTCAGCATCTCTAAAGCAACACTTTCTGATGTTGAGGGAATATTAGAGGAGTGGATTGCAGGCAGTGTTAGGTTTGCTTGTGTTTTTTAAATAGCCTTCCCTACTGTCACTCTCAGGGCCAGGATCCAGGGCTAAATGGTCTGATGCAGCAGGGCAAAGGTAAATAAGGCAGCTAGAAGTTGATGACTGAACAAATGTGCCACTGAGAGATGAAAAGGAGGAGTAATAGGAGGCTGGGAAGCACAAATATCATGGTGGGCAAACTGGTAGGGAATGAGATGATACTGTTAGTGAGGTTGGAAGATGGAAGGGGAGGGAAAAGAGGTAGGCCGGAGATGCAAATATGTGCAGTGGAAAATGTGCAAGTAGCAAATTTACCTTCCTTAATAAGCTGTGCACAGTGAACGGTGCTGGTTGTCCCTCTGACATGTGGAATGTGTCCAATAAGGTCCAAAATGAGATAAAGAACAAAGATACAATGTAATAAATCTCTAAACTAATTAAAAATTTTTGATACATGGCCATGATAATACTTTGGTTTCCCTAGAAATGAAAAAAAGTATTTTTATAAATTTACATTGCTACTGCTAAGATATTAGAACTCATAAATTATTCGGACAGTTACTATAGCTTAAAATGTACTTTTTATAAGCATCAGTAACTGACAGTTGCTCTGGCATCTGACTGATGCAAAGGTGAGGAAATAGATTAGAGGCTTAAGCTTCCATATAAATAATATAAAAGCTAGCATGACTGAAGATTTGTGAGAAACCTTTTAAATGCTACCAAGTGAAGAAAAAACAAAAGCAAAACAGTAATTTGATGAGCTTGTTAGAGCTGACTTTTCTATATCTAGTCCAACTTGAGATGTAAGGGAAATATTGCAACATTCAGAATGCAGGTCCATGAAGCAGAAAATCAGATTGTTGAGAAATATGTGATGTATTAAGTAAATAGTCTCTCATCTGAGCCCCAAGGAGGCCTAGTGAACCTCCTAACAGCACCTACCTGTGCTAAAACACACCGGCTACGTTGCAACTCCCAAGGTAAATGATGTTCAGTACCACACCACTCCAAAAGACTCATAAGTACATGTCAGTGATAGGATTGTCAGTCCCCTACATTTACAGACAGAACATTGACTGGCTTGGTGCTTAAGTTGGTATGTATGCTAACAATATAAAATGAAGCTTCCTCCATTTTTGAACTCTCAGCTTCTCCTGGTCAGCTGGTGTTACTGACTCTCTCAGATTGACAGTGTAAAGTGCTTTTGATGCTTATAGGAGCCCTCTCTGGACTGTGTAACTAAGTGACAGGACAAACAGTTGTATATGGTCATGCCATATGCATCTTGCAGCTTCATTCAGGTTCTCAAATCGTCTTTTACTGCCTCTGTTTGCAAACTCTATTTTCACTGTCCCACATCAATTTAACTTGTTTTCTTTGATCTTGTATGTTCCTTGTACTATTGTAACCTGCATAGGTGACTACAAGCTCTTGTTTCTCTTAGAAGCCAGGGAGAGAGAGAGGCAAGAATACCAGAGCATTCTATATTTTCTGTTGGTCAAAGCTATTCTCAGTTCTTGTGGAAATGGCATGAGCAGGCTCCTCAGTCAATACCTCCTTGTCTGGACAGGCAGAAATGAAAACAACATTAATAATTTTACCAGTTCTACATTGCTCTATCAACAGCTCTGACTGATTTCTCTGCCTCTAGAGGAAAAGGAACCATCGGAAAAAGAGGATGCAAAATTATCTATACACAATGTTTTCTGTTAGGACTTTAAATTTAAGAGAGCCTGCAGTAGATTTGTCATTGTTGTCTGAGTCATAGCAGAGCTCTGCATGTTTAACATAGTATTTTATAGATGTTTCAATCTCAATTCTTTGCTCATGGTCAGCATTGAAGATGAAATTTGTTCTGAAATCTGGGACTGGATCCTGTCAGAGTCCAGGATATCGTGACTACACCTCAAATTGCCCTGTAGGGTCTGGGACCCTTGCAGAGAACCCAGGAGGATACAGTCTTTGATCTGTGTCCCTGGGAAAACCTTCCAACATTGATGGAAGAAGCAAAAGCAACAAAAATAT
>WEIV01019867.1:0-11736 GCA_013390005.1 Calyptomena viridis
TCCATTTTTTCTAAATTGTTTAAGTATCAAATCTCTTCAGTCAACTCTCAGACAGCAGTAACAAGTGACAGGACAAAAAGAAATGGCCTCAAGTTGTACCAGAGGAGGTTTATACTAGGTATTAGGAAAAATTTCTTCATGGAAAGATTGTCAAGCACTCAAACGGGCTGCCCAGGGAAATGGTGGAGTCACTGTCCCTGGCGGTATTAAAAAGATGTGTGCGTGTGGCACTTGGGGTCATGTTTTAGTGGTGGACTTGGCATTGCCTGGTTAATGGTTGCACTTGATGTTCTCAAGGTCTTTTCCAATCTAAATGATTCTAAACAAAAGAGGTGGCTAGTTTTAAGAAATAACAGAAATAACACTAAAGAAATAACAGCAAAGGTCATTTTTTTCCTTACTCAATTGTCACACCTAGGGAAAAGACTAAATGTTCTGCATCTTGTCACTTGAAGACACAGCACATCAATATTCCATGTCATCCTGAAAGCTGCATACCAGCACTGAAGATGTCAATGTTGACCTTACTTAAAGTTCCCCGCGGGACTGTGAAAGTCATGCTGCATGCATACAGAAAACAAGGTGTTGCCTTACTTTTAGAGCTTTTCCAGAATCTTGACCGTGAGAACAAAGAGAGATCATTTCATGTTTCTTAAATGCAGCTAATATCAGGGATAAATTGTTAAGTATTCAGCTATTTTATATTTTAAAAATAAATCTTCCATCTATTAATATATCTGCAAGTATTCAGAATTATTAAGGACCTATTTCTGAAGCCACTGTTCATGCAAAAGTTCAGGTGAAGCCAAGTGATTCCATGCATAGAGACTTAAGAGAACAGGTAAACACCCCTACTACTTGGCTGGGTAACAAAGATTTAACTGTGGTAATCTAAATCTGTTAGACTGAACAGGTCATCTCTGATAGGTAACATCATAAAGATGTAAAAGTAAGATATTTAATATTCTCAATAGTAAGAAAAATCAAGAAAACAGACCAATGAGTTCCCTTGTTTTGGCCTCAATCTCTCCCAAAAGAATCTCAGGATTGGCACAGATTTTCTCTTCATCAGCACAATAACTCTCTAAAAATTTCTTATATTCTGGATCTGTGAAAAAAAATTTTTGAATTATGTTAACACTTGGCAATGTATAACAGAAATGAAATCTATTTTCCACTGTGATGCCAAAAAAAATACATTTACCATCTTCAATGCTCCCAGCTTTGGCATCTTTCTTCTTCAGCTTCTTTTTTGAAATCTTCTGGAATGGAGCAAATTCAACCACTGCAGGATACTCCAAACCTTAAAAGAGAGCAAACCTCAATTTTTTGAGGTGGAGAAACATTCCCTAAATTCAAGTACAATTTTCAAAACTCTTGAAACATGTGTTGGGCAGCCTTACTTGAAATCAAAGGTGAACGTATCTACAATTCACTCCTAAATTTCTAATGAAAAGTTACATGTAGAGATACTTTAAATTCAAACCAAAACACATTTGTATTTTCATTATACACATATGCATTAAATAGTTTGGACGTGCTAACAAGGCTGTTAAAATGAAGATAACTACCACTGCACAATNTTATTTGCTCAATCAATCATGCCAAACTGGCCAGCTGTGTCCAAGCCTAGGTTTTTTTTATTTCCCAGAACATTCAGGACTGAATATTCTGGCTTCACTCAAGCCTAACAGTGAAAAACTTGCTGAATTTAGCTAAAGTGGCAAAGTGAAGGCAAGAAGTCTCAGCAGAATCATACAAATAATTTCTGTTTTTTTATCTCAAAACACACAGAATTTGAAATCTGGTAATTGCACACTGCAAGGAATGCGTTGTTCTCTATCTCTACCAAAAAAAATCCAAATCTGATGGATGTTAGAAGCACATAAAATATCTTGGGTAGAAGTGAAGAGGAATTGGTAAGTTTGACAGAGTTTCTTTGGAGATCAATCTCTAGTAAGAGTGGACAGGACTACTTTTCCCTGGACCTCTGCAGCACTGAGTGTACAGAACAGACAATGTCTATACAAGAGATCCACAAATCTATGTTTATTTTATACAATTTGTGCAATTTTTAACAGAAGGTATGACTGAATGAAACAAGGAACTGCTGAAGTTGTGCTAAACCCCTTCTTGTCGATGGCAATTTCACACTACTGTAGGAGACCTGGATTTATCCACACCCACATTGCAGACTTTTTCTTTACTGCAGGCAAACTTTTGCAGGCTGAACATATTAAAGCTGGCAATCAATTCTGTCTTTTTTGTTTTTGGAACTCAAGATGCCTGCAAAGGTCCTAAAAAAATCAAGCTTCATTTGTCTTAAAAGTGGGCAACGAAAATGTTAAAGGTTTCCTCTTGCTTTTTCAAAACAAGCGTACGTGGCACAATTTTATCTCACAGAAACACAATGAAGACGTAATAATTCATGCTCATGAAGTGTTCACTTACTGTCGTGATGAATTTTGAAGCTTGCATAAGATAATTATCTTAATAGGATCTTGATAGTGTATTACCTAAGGCAAAAGAATGCACATAAAGCATGCATACCACACAGACAAGGAAGACTGCATGGACAAATACATTTTGCACTTTATTAAGTGCTAAATGTTAATATATTTTAATGTGATTAACTGCACAGTGAGAAAAAAATCAGCATAATTAGCCAAAAGTAAAATAACGCTCTGAAATGGTACATGTATATATATACACTTAATATCTTACAAATAGTCCAACCTTTATTATCAATGAAGACATAGCCATCAAAGCGATCTCTAAAAAGAAGGATGTCCTCAGGATTTCTAAAGTTAATGTATGCTCTTGAGTAGAGATGAGGATAAAGGCTGCAACAAGAAACAATTTTATTTTCTGTTATTTATTACTCTGCTCAGGGCTAGAGAAAAAGTAAAACTAAAATGATCACAANGCACACCACAACCACAATGAAACTGAGATAATTTAACGAGTTACCACCTACCAGCAAAGTTATTGCGAGTCATGGCATGTATCTGCTTTAAACTCTTGCAACTGTGATATAAAACCGTTTTTGACTTAAACTGCCTTAATGATGGCTACATATTACGTCAGTGTTTTGAACCAATCTTCACACAAGCCCGTAACTTTAAAATACCTATGTTCATACTACTATTGTCACCCACAGTCTGCTTTCAGACCAACTCTCCACCAGCAGCAAGAGACAATAAACATACACAGCTGCAATTGTATTTCAAGCCCACAGCTATTTCAGAATCAGATTTCACAATGAGTGAGAAAGTGCAAAAATATGGGTTGCATCACAGGATGCTCACATGTGGCAGCTCAGAGCAACACAGTTCCCAAGTACTTTTTTCTTTTTAAAATATGAATCCATATGGATTCCACTTTCCAGTGTTAGGAGGAGACCATAAAGAACAGTGCTGTCAAAGAACCAATAATTTTGTAAACCCACCAGATTTATGTTTGACCCTGTAGCCAGGAGAAATGTTTAAAAAAACTAGAGGGCTTTTTTCATTTAGATGTTTTGCAAATACGAGTTATAGAGCGTTTCTACGGCACAAAGAGGATAAACTCTCTACTTCTACAGAAGAGCTGTTTTATCCATATATACCCACTATATTTTGACCTTCTAGGATGGGAACAGTACTGAGTGAACTCTAAGCAGGTAACTGCAAAAATGCCTGCTAGGGCATGGCCAGGCCTGAGGGATGCTACAGGGTGGCTGTGGAGTTACCACCAAGATGCAGAACAGATGTAACAAGGCAGCTTCCTTCCCACTGGTTTCAAAGAAAAAAACCCCCACTATGAAATTTAACATTTTTCATAATTACAAACAGTGTAAAAAATACTTTAAAAAGGCATACAAGTGTAAGTAAAGGAGGGAATTTTATTGTGTCATTGTATAGCTGCATTGGAAGAAATTTCTCTGTGCTGTCTAATGGCAGTAACAGTGAAGAACTCTTGGATAACTGGCAGCACCTGGGAAGAACTTCCTTCTCTGTTACAACTAACAAGACAATTCTTATGTTGCATGTTTTTTGATGTTTAAAATAAACGAGGCCTGATATTAAGAGATTGATACTATACTTGAAAAGCTGAAGATTCACCAAACAAAATCAGGAATCATAAGGCAGCATTATTTTTCAGCCATGTCTCGGACTCAGTGCACAGCAAACGGCTTCATCATACAGTTGGATTTCCTTTTTCCTGTAGTAACTTAGAACCTTATGGTTGGACACATAATCATCATGAAACAAAACTGAAAAAACACAAGACTTACTCCTTGTTTCCTTTAGCTGGTATATCAACACCAGCTCTTCCATCTGCTTTGGCAACATATTCTTTTCCTGGTACACAACATATTTTTCTAGCTTTTTCAGCCTAATCAGAGTATCTTTCTAAACAGAGGAATATTTGATATGGTTATTCTTATTAGTAAGGAAAAACAATTCTAAATGTATAAACGGGACTCTGGAAAGCAGAGCTTTTGCATATACCTTGCAAAAAAGAGATCCAATGTTATTGCTATATGTTATTTACATCTTCTTAGAACTTCATATGCATCAGCAGAAACACACCAAAACATAAAAGCATGCTTGTGCACAGCAGGATATTGATGTGCACCACAGCACAGTAATACAATTTTCTGTCCATTATTGTTGCTATGTATCAGAGCAGGAGGTTGGAGACACAGAGCTGTGATAATGCTCAGCAATTACAGGTTCCTCCTCTGACAGAGCCACTTCTACAAATTGAGAATTGGTTCTCATATGCATGCAAATTAGCAATCACTGCTCAGTGTGTAAAAACCTCACCACCGATTGTTTCAAGCCCTTTGAAGTCTTAGACTTCTTATGCAGCAAAGTGTGCAATGTGCCTAAAATCGACATTCTCAGTGGGAAGCTAACTAAACCTAGCAAATTGGAAATTCTTAGCACTGGTCTGCATGAATAATACTCTTACTCTGGATTTCAGACACCTGACTTCCAGCTGCTGCTCCCCACCCTGGATTCCCTTTTCACCTATCCACTGAGAAGTCACCAGCATGATCATGCAGCAACGAATGCACAGGACTTCTTCACAGGGCCACAGCCACCCTGAAGCTAGGAAGAAACACTCCTGCTTTACTTTTGTACTTTGTATTCAGCAGTTATTGGCTAAAATACTGGTTTTGCTCTTCATGATTTAGCCTTCCAGCTGAGTTCTACAGAAAGGCCATTGAAGTATGTGTGTCTCCTCCTTTTTTCAAGTATCTGCCAGCACAGATTTCATTCAGGATCTGAAATTCAGTTTTACAATCAGACAGCTGGTTCTATTTTGCCATATGTTTGCTGTCTGTAACACTGCTTTCCATCCACACAATGTTCTGGACAGATGCACTGCACATGCTGGGATATCACATAGAGCAATCCATATGGGATTATCACTTAAGAGTAATCTCTATGGAAACAACCCAGATGAGTCTGACCGCACACATTTCTTCAGTCCAACACACAGTTTTTCTGCTCTGCACTCAAGGGTATTCAATCTTTTAGGTTACATGTATTTCTATAATACCTAGTCTATCATCTCTTTAAGCCTTTCTTTTTCTAGTAACTTTACTAACAAACATATTCTAATTGTTTACTTCTACAAAGTATCTTTTAACACAATTGTGTAAAAAGATTGACACACAGGAAAGCAATTTAAATAGTTCTCTACAGTATAAACAGCAACTATAAAAACAGCTATCACATCTTAGTAGAACACTTATCAACTTATTATGATGGTTGTGTGTGTATATAGATATACTTACATGTGTATAAATACATAAATACCTACATCTAAATTTTAGAGTGTCAACTCCTTCTTCCACTCATACAGTAGTTGATGAGATAACTCATCATCTACATTGTCATGTCAAGCTAAAATCCACTGGCCTTCATCCTTGTCACCTTCTGTGGTCATTCACATAGTGAACTGGCATAATTTTAGCTTAACTTACTCTTTCCTTTCAACAGCTACAAATGAGCACAATTTGCCTGGCAGAAATGCAGAAACCCGACAGAATTGTGTCAATCAAAGCCTGTCAATTATTCCATCCAGAACACAATAGTGGTGGTTTCCTTGGAGCTCCAAGGGCAGTGCCTCTTCAGCGCTGCAGCCCCGGGGTGCAGACCTCCATCCTACAGTCTTTATGCTATTTACATTCAATAACCCTGAGCAAGAAGTTGTGGTGGGAAAAGGAGGAGTGTGTACCACTCTCTGTGATACATCGCATGGCTCTAACTATTTGGCCAGTTTTTATGTAAGCGAAGCTCCTGTTCAGATCTCTTTTAATTAAAACTCACAACACTATTAATGACTTGCAGCACTCAGTGCCAGTCCTGAAGGACAACCCAAAGCCTGCAGGGCCAGAGCTCCATCACTTGACTCAAGTTTTAGAAGACTCAGAAACATTACAAGCAGACAAAAAGTATCTAGAAAAAATAGGTAATATTTGCAGTTTGAGTACAAGCTAGTCTGTCAGGAAGGGTATAAACAGTGGGGGTTTTGTATTTTGATGTCAATGTGTAAGAGAGAATAAATGTAATGCAGTGAATCAGATGAATCTGAAAAATGACTGAAACACAACACGAGTCGCTTTCTGAAATGATTTTACTGAAATGGATGTAACTGAAAAAACATTATACATTATTAATGACATTAATCACATGAAATTTTAAGAAGTTTCATAGCTTGCCTAGAATAGGACATGGTAAACTTAAACATTTATAATATAAGGATATTAAAGACTGCAATAACAGAGAAACTGGAGTTGATATGCCTGTCTTGTTTTCTCTTCTAAGGTGAGATGACCGTGGAAATAAAAATGTAGAAACAGCTAGTTAAACCTCTCTAGTCCTATTTCCAACAGCAACAAATAGTGGTTCCTTAGAGAAATTGTATTAAAAAGGAGAACGTATACACTGACACTTCACTCAGTACATAATTTCAGTTACTTGCAGCCTGGGGACTTTGTAATACCAAACTTGTACCTTGTGTTCATTTGTGGCATGAATTCTGACAAGTTCCACAGTTTGACAGAGTTTGCTGTGTGGAAAAAAAGTCTCCAGAGAAACATCAATGAGCTCTTAGAAACTTCTGTGATCTAGAGGTACACGGGATGTGGTTAAACTGAGATGTTACAGCTCTCAAGGCAAATTTGTCTGGTTCCACACCAAAACATTCATATCGCCCTTTCTCTTTCCAACAACTAGATCCTCTTCACTCTTCCAAATCATTCTCATTAGGTGACATGAAATTAATTTTCATCTTCTCATGTTTTTATTATCTATTCTCTGAATTCTCTGGATTGGTTGCCACTATGCACATGGTACAGGATCTAGGAAAAAGCTATTCAGTGAAAGACAGAGAGAACATGCCCCACCTTGTCCTGTAGCTCTTCCTGTTAGCTGGAATGACATGAAGACACATCCACAGAGTTTGCCTAAATTTTGTGAACTGGCCATAACATGACAAATTACTGCAACACAATGCTTTATACTCAGAAGAGAGTTCTCTTCTGGATACGAGACTCAAACCCACTGCATTAATCCTGTCTCAAACTTTCAATTTCTGAAAGTTTATTGCATACTCTAGAATGTGTGAGAACATAAAATGTGGAATCATAAACAGATATACATGGTATGTTTCAGCATCTGAACTAAGGGGACAAAGGAGGAAAGGTGATCCTGGGCCAGGCAAAGGACAAATAATGAGCCAAACCAACTCTCTGCAGAAGGGCAGTGAAATGCCCCATTCAAGCTGCGTAGTTTGCTGAAAGAAGCTGTAGCCATATAAACATTGTAAAGGTAATTCCATTCTGAAAAAATACATCTTCTGTATGAAAAGACATTTTTATGAAGCAAGATGAAGAAAAAAAGTGACTATGAAATGGTTCACATTGAAAAATTCAAACTTGCATGAAAACATTTTTTCTAGTGACTTTAAATTTGTGAAGGCAGAAGAGAATAACATGACAAATAACAGCATAAGAGAAAAAACACTGTATCTTGCACTGATAACCTGACATAGACGCAACTAAATGAGTGGACAGCAAGATTTTTCAGTACTCCAAATTTCATCACATAAAAGAGAGAAAATGAAACTTCATATGCAAAACAGTTGTCAGTGCCTTTTCTTTTCAAAGGTGACCAACTCCCTAAATTCTTATGCCAAAATTTTTTCTTGCAAATTAAAATTGTAATTTTTTATCCATTTCCTGGAATCTGTGCAGTTAAACACACTGAAAACTGACACTCTTCTTCAGAGAATTTTTGGTTTGCCTTTGATATTTTCCCCTTATCAAATTAACAGCTGGGATAGAAGCCTTAAAAAGACCTATTTGGAAATATGGATGACAAAGTTCAGCAGAGAAATTTAAGGAATTACAAAGACTTTCAGTCAGACTAAATATTCCTCTTTCCTAACATCACACATTGTGGTTTTAACAGAACAACTGAAGAGCGACTATTTTGTTGCTACACTTATATGCAACTATTTAGGTAGGTTGGAAACTGTCACAGTTTTGCTAAATAAACATTTGTGTCTTCCTGATTGTGGAACTGACTCAGAGAACCTCTAACTTCAAAAGCTGGTCAGCAATAAACATCCAGGATCAATCTGTAGTCAATGGAAAGAATGTGGTGCCAATGGAGGGAGATTCATCACACACATAAAATGGATGTTATACTTTAGTTTTTCAGAATACATGCAGATGTAGCATATATGGTGTTTTATTTATTTTAGTGGTTAAGTTCCTTCTTTTCTGAAAACTGATTTATTTGAAAGCAAATTGTATTTTACTACTGTGATACAGAGTAAATTTTATAAATACACCAGCAATTCTCATTTATTTTATATCAACTACTTTTTTTTTTGCATAAGACAAAAAAAATTGGATTATTTGAAAAATCATATGACATAAATACAAAAACATGTAAGCAAACAAAGAAACCAAGCTCAAATGGCACTCATGAAAACATTCTGTGATTGTTTTCCTTAGACTGAATCTTGATCTCACCAAATAAAACAGTCTGTTGAAGTTTACCAATGAAGGTTAAAAGAAACCCAATTATGTCCTATTTATATAAAAAAAAAATCCATTTTAAAATCACCAGTGTAAAAGAAACAGCCAGGAATGCTGTCTCTGCATACGTAGCAGGTTCTCAGAAATATTTTAATTAACCCAAAAACATAATAAAAAGGGAAAAAAACGTGGTATTTGGCATGCCCTAAATACCTTAATTAGGTTTTAAGCACCTGAAAACCTACAGAAGCAGCTCATCCTCACCTGGGATCAGCAGTGCAAAACTCAAAATAATCATAGGCAGGTAGAGGATGTAGCTGTTCCTCCAGTTGCTCCTTGGTTAGACAAGGAGGAAGCCTTCGAATAACCACCTGCATATATAAAAGAAAATGGAGATTTATATTTCATCTCAATACTACAGAAACAGAGGGAACAAGATCCCTCAGTTTCTGCAATAATTGTAAAATTCTAGGGTGACTTACATATTCTGATGAGGAGCCTGAAAACCACCGCTATTTACCCAATAACAAAGGATTTTAACAAACCAGAAAATAGATATCGATTACACAAAATTTTAGCAGTATCTCTTCAAAATTATTTTACATTGCTTTTAAGTCTTCTATTACAGCATTATTTTAGTGTATTAGGTCTCTGTGTCCTGGTGCTCCTGGCAGGGACTCCAGGGCAGCCTCTGAGGGGATGTCCCATTCCGGGCACAGCCAGCTCCAATGGATTCCCCCCAGGGCACAGCTGAGCCACTCGGTTAAGATGGTGGTGACTCTGGGAAATGTATTAAGAAAGGGAAGAAAAGGCTGCACAGCAGTGGGTCAGATAGAAGAGTAAAGGGGGAAAAGTGTGAGAAACAGCCCCGCAGACAGCAATGAAAGGTGGAGGGGAGGAGGTGCTCCAAGTGTCAAAGCAGAGATTCCCATGAAGGAGCTCAAGGTGAGGTACACTGTCCCCACACAGCCCATGGAGGACCCCATGCCACAGCAGGTGGGAGATTCCCTGAAGGGACCCGCAGCCCATGGAGAGGACCCCATATGGGAGCAGGTTTATGCTGAAGGACTGCAGCCCACGAAGGAGACTCATACTGCAGCAGGTCCTGAAGGACTGCAACATGCAGAAGGGACACCCCGGAGCAATTCATGAAGGACTGTATCCCATGCCAGGGCCCCATGCTGGAGGGAGAGAGCATGAGGAGGAAGGAGCAGCAGACAGCAGCTGTTATGTCCTGTCTGCAACCTGCATTCCCCGTCCTCCTGTTCTGCCTGGGGGCAGTTGAGGTGGTACCGGGGAAGGAAGTAGGGAGGGGGGGGAAGGAAGGTGTTGTAGGTTTAATCTTTGTTTCTCAACATTCGACACTAATTTTTTCTAAATTTACAATAAAGTAAATTAATTTTCAGCAAGTTAGAATACTGGAATATCCTGAGTTGGAAAGGACCCACAAGGATCGCTGAGTCCGGCTCCTGGCCCTCCCCAGCACAGCCCCAACAGTCCCACCATGCGCCTGAGAGCATTGTCCAAACGCTTCTCGAGCTCTGTCAGGTTGGTGCTGTGACCATTTCCCTGGGAAGCCTGTTCCAGTGCCCAACCACCCTCTGGATGAAGGACCTTCCCCTAATACCCAACCTAACTCTTCCCTGACATAGCTTCAGGCCATAGGTCACCAGAAAGAAGGGAAGAGGATGCTGTAGAAAGCTGTTATGAGATGTCTGTTTTTGCTGTGATGGCACTTTGTAAGTGATCTCCCTGCCTTTCTCTCATCATACCTTCTTCCCGTGTCCTGCTGAGGGAGGAGTGCAAGAGCAGCTGGCTGCAGGTCTGGCAGCCACCCAGTCACGACCCACCACACTCAGGTAAACTGCTCAATAATAAAGACCAGGAAACTGCACAGAAACCTCTGGGAGAACGATGCCAGCACACAAAGCAATAAAATGGCTATCAGTTGCTTCAAGCAATCTATTTTAGTATCTGAATTTAACTCGACTTAGCTTTAAGTTGTAGTGATTTTGAGTGTTTCAATTTTCCAATTAAAAAAAAGGGGAATGAATCAAATCTCATACTACTCACAGAATCACAAAATCGTTAGGGTCGAAAGGAGAACATCCTCTGGAGAACATCTCACTCAACCCCCCCTGCCAAGGCAGGGTCACCTAGAGCAGGTGACACAGGAAGGCATCCCGGTGGATTCTGAATGTCTCCATTCAGAATGGATAGGGAGACCCCACGACCTCCCTGAGCAGCCTGTTATACTCTGCACGGCTTATTTGAAAAGTGCTCCAATAAAGGTAGGGAAGAGGGATGTGTTCTTGGCCTTACAGGAGCTGCTTTTCCACAGCAATGGCCAGCCTTGACTTCTTTAGAATTAGAGGGGAAATGATTTCCAGCGCAGACGCTGGGGATCTCGCAATACTCCAGGGGATGAACATCCTCTGTCTGCGGATGAAGAAACGCCCGTTTTAAACACCTGAATCTCCCGAGATGCGGCTGGTCTGTTGAGCAGCGATGCCCGCCTGCGCCCCGCTCCACTGCAGACCCACTCCCGCCCCGTTCCCATCTCCCACCGAAGCCGCCGCCGCTCCCCCTCGCGCGCCCCCTCACTTTGCTCAGCGCCGTTTTCTTCTCCTCCCGCTGTTTGCCCGGCGCGGGGTGGAGCGGCGGCGGCGGCGGCAGCGGGGAGGGCGGCT
>WEIV01019867.1:11774-22111 GCA_013390005.1 Calyptomena viridis
CGGCCTCCCGCTCCGACCGCATGGACCGCCGCCCTCAGCCGCCCCGAAACCTCGCGAGAACTGCCCGCAGCGCTGGCGGGATCTCGCGAGGCTCCCCGCCCCGGTCCCTCAGCGGGCGGCGCCGCAGCGACATCGGGTCCCTGTGCCCGTCCTGCCCCGAGCTCCTGAGGGGTCCCGCTGTGCTGGGGCACGGCAGGACACGGTCCTCACGGGTCCCTCACGGTCCCGCGCTGAGCTCGCGGGTGCCTTGTCCCACCGGCCGCAGCGCGGCTTGTATGGCGGGGTGGGCACAAACCTCGCGGTGTGTTACCCAGTCTGAGGCTGCGGGGTTCAGGGGTAGCCAAGCCTTGGGGAGAAAACGGGGAGAAAAGAGGCCATTACTCGTTACTTGCACCAGTCCAGGACTCTTGTGCCTCTGTCGGAGTAAAGGAGGCAATGCACTCCTCGGCCAGGCAACAGGTACGAGGGCTTTTCTGGACGATGCCTCCCTGCTCTTCGGGGTGGCTTCATCGGGAACTGTGGTGACAGGACAAGGGGGAAGGGTACAAACTGAAAGGGGAAATTTAGACTACATAATAGGAAGAAATTCTTTACTCGAAGGGTGGTGAGACACTGAAACAGGTTGCCCACGGAGGCTGTGGACACCGTCCCTGCCAGTGTTCAAAGCCAGACTGGGTAAGGGCTTGAGCAACCAGGTCTACTGGGAAGTGTCCCTGCCCATGGCGGGGAGGCAGGGGGGAGTCGGGACTTGATCTTAAAGGCTCTTCCAACCCTTGACATCCTATGATTCCCAAATTTCAGCTGCTGCTTTTGCTCCTACAGAGCCTCTGAAGTCTTCTGCATCAACCCCCAATACAGCTTTTGTCAAACAGCTTTTGTCAGATACTGGTATATGTTTGGCATCTGATTTATCTTGACAAATAAGAGAAACATATCAAATAAGGAAGTGTGAATGGTTGCAGACTCAGCACCACAGTCCAGTCTCTGGCAGGGGCAAGTCACTGGGATGGTCACCAGCAACAAGCAGAACAAGGACATGAATGTGGGAAGTATATACCAATACAGCTGCAGAATAATCTCTCATCTGCAAGGTGTCCTTGAATTGAGACCTTCCAGAGGAAACTGGTTTTCCAGGTGACTGTTCTGGAAGTGAGGAAAGGCTGACAAAATTGGAATTGTTCAGCTTGGAAAGGTTTGGGGTGACCAGTACTTGAAGAGAGCCTACAAGAAAGCTGGAGAGCGACTCCTTACAAGAGTATATAGTGACAAGGGAGAAAGGATTCAAACTGAAAGAGAGAAGGTTTAGATTAGATATAAGGAGAAATTCTTTACTGTGAAGGCAGTGAGGCACTAGAACAGATTGCCCAGAGAACATGTGGACACCCCATCCCTGACAGTGTTCCAATTCCAGCTTGGATGGGGCTCTGAGCAACCTGGTCTAGGAAGATGTGCCTGCCCATGGCAAGGGGGGGTTTGAACTAGGTGATCTTTAAGGTCTCTTTCAACCCAAAACATTCTATGATTATTTAAGTACTGACTCATCAAGCAAACCAAGGCTTATTCAGTCCTAGATCGCAATCAACAAATTTTGCAATGTCAAGATCCAAAACTCTTGTGTGAATTAGAAGATCTTGGACTACAGCTCCTAGGCTTGGTGACAGAGGTACAGCAAGCTCCAAAGTGAGGACATGTCGTGCATTTACCAACAGACAGACTTGTCTAGAGCTACAGAAACTAGACAGAAGGAGCAAAAATGCCTGCAGTTTAATCAGAATACACAAGGTCATTGTGAATCTTTAGATCCTGCTGCATTGTTGGTCCTCAAATGGCTGTCCACAGCATGAAGGAAATACATGATCTAGTGTGGAATAATAAAAGCATGTGGCATTGGCTGAGGAAACTGACATTACAGAATCTTCTGAGTTGGTGGGACCCACAATGATCATCAAGTCCAACTGTTAAGTGAATGGCCCATCTGTGGATCAAACCCACAACCTTGGCATTATTAGCACCACGTTCTAACCAACTGGGCTAATGTGTTATTCCTCCTCAAATCTTTTAGGCAGCAGTACCTATGACAGAACTGTTGGAGCCATTTGCAGCAGAAATACCTATTCTGAAAACCTTCTGATACCAGGCAACAGCCAGCTCTCCCCACTCTGGGACAAGACTGATCCTTGCAAGAGAGAGATGAAGTTATGGGACAGAGTAAGGACATCTCTTTTGGGGGCATACTGATAAGCCACCCAACCAGTCCTGGACCCTTGTACCCAGCAACCAAAGCACAGTGAGGCAATCACTGGAAGCAAGAATCAAGAATCTGAGGTCAAGTCAGGCCAAAATTCATAACCAAAGACCTGACGAGGACAGGGACAATATTCAATTTAACTAGAGCCAGAGCCATAATATAATGTCATAATAACCAGAAAGGCACCAGGCACTATCTAGGAAGCACAGCCCAGGCAGGAGCAGGACTGGAGCAGGACAGGTGCTGGGCAGTGTAGAAGACTAGAGCAAGCAGAAGCTCCCAGTAGAAAAGAAGGGATTTGGACAGAACAAGAGCAGATCAAAACACTGAGCAGAAGAGAAATAAGGAGAGAGAAACTTTCCCTAAAGTCCTATCTGAGAGACACATCATGAACCAGGAGCTCTAACCTAACTGTAACTCCTAAAGGGCTGGGGCATCAAGCCAAGCTGTATCAAGAATTCCTCTAACATCCAAAAAAGTTGCTCATGATCTAAGACACTTGATGTACATTTCTAGGTAACTTTTAATACAAAGAAATGAAGGCTACCAACAGCCAGCCAAAAAACCTCCAGCACACACCTGCCAAGGCACAGTGTCGTGATATGCTGCCTTTATAGCAATGCCCATTCTCGCTATCCCATCTGCCTCTTCCCACTCCTACCTTTCTGCCCCACTGATGACAACACAGCAGTGGCTTGCTGTCTTTGAACCTGAGAACTGATGAGATCTAGAAAATACTTTAAAATGCTGGTATGGTTCCTTGACTTCATTCACAATGTAACCACACAAACATTTGTTAGCACAACTAAGGAAGCAGCAGGGGGTAAGTAGATTCCTACAGCCATGGCAGGAACACTATAAACCAGTATTGCCATCACAGCTGACAGACCAGCAGATCATAACTGGAGAGCACAGGAAGAGAACTTTGATTTTATCAACCTTTAAAACTATTGTGTCAACAAAAACAGTAACACAGAAAAAAGAAAACAACACAAGACTTATATCCATGTCTAACAGTAGACAAAAGGCCTGATTTGCTAGAGAGTGTTTTGCCAACTTCCATGCAGAAATTGTCATGATGTCTTACTAAAAAACTAGACTCACATATGCTGGATTAAAAATAATAATGTTCTCAAGAAAAAGAAGTTTGGCTTTTTGAGAGTAGTGGCAATATCCTTCTGGCTGCTCTGCATGCAGGAACAAGCCTTTGCTGTCATTTTATGAGATGGTCTTGGTTACCATCATTCAGGATACATAAGCATAGATGTAAAAATAACCATCAAAAGATCTTTTAAAGGATGAGACCTGCCTAACAGAGTAGCTGTTGAGACACACTCATTATAAAGTCTTCAAGAGAGTCCAGGAAAAATCCCTCAAATTTATCTCAAGTCACCTGAACCATACACAAACTACCAGATTCTGCAAGAAAAGAAACTCCTCTGTATGAACTTTTTTGCCAGCCACACTGAAGGAGAGAGACCTGACTGGCCAGGAGATGCATATGCTTCCTAAACAATTAATTTTTCCAACACTCTGCTTGGATACTTTTCCATTTAAGATTCATAGCTCAAAACTGCCATGTTTCTCAGGAGAACTTTGAGTGAATTTAGAACTAGGAAGTAAAACATTTTTGTTCATCTGACTTTCTGATGTCTAATATATGGGATTGGTATTGAATTGTGCACTTGATGCAGACCCCAATCCCTATGTTTTAACATATGGAAGGAAAACTGGCACCTCCAATTCCCTCTGTGAAACCATAGCACAATTACCACTGTCACTTGGACAGAACCAGACTTCTCTACACTACTGAGTCAGTGCTCACAGGAAAGCAATGGGATCAGCCAGGACCCAACCAGATTTCAACACTGAAAACGTGTGCAATTGCCATTAAAACAGACTCCTCCTTGAGCTTCAGGGGCATCCGCACTCGATACCCTTGAATTTTAAAGTGCATTTGTGCCTAAAATCTGAATGCATGTTCAGTAATGCACAGACATGTAAAATAGCCAGTACCCTGTATACTACAGTACTAGGTATTTGGCCTGCATCAATGCAGTGAAGTCTTCTTGATCCAGATGGGGATTCATGAGGGTGCTGTCAGGAAAGGAATATTTATAAAGTTGGAACTATAAAACTCCTGGTAATAAGTACATAGTAGTTTGAATTCATATAAAAAATAGCAAATTCTTGAAAGTTTCAACACCACAACAAAAATTCTAAACGAAACATACTACACTTAGACAAAATGAGCTATCAGTATTTATGGTCATGTACTATGGTCCGACATTGATGTTTCTAACATCATATCACTTTCATTCATTTCAATCTCAAATGTTTCTCCCAACGGGCGACTGGTGTCTGTACTTTTCCTTTGATTTGATGTCTCTAATGTTACTATGCCACTTTCATCCAGAGTTTGTCTCTCTATGTCGAATTCTCTGAAATCCCAGGGAGGTGAAATTATGTTCTTTAATGTCTTCACTGTGTGTACATCAAAGTCATAACATCTTAATTTGTCTTTGATCTCTGTTCCTAGGAAAACAGACAAACCATTAGTTTATTCCAAATGAACACTCTCAAAAACGTATTTCAAAGAAACTGTTATCCAGAAACTACTATAATCCTTTGCTTTCAGACCATCAGGGAACTGTCGTTGCTTAATGACTGAAGATGAATAGAGTTGTTGTGAAAAAATCCAGCAGCCTCCTTTTTGAAAAAAGCACAATACAAGAAGCACAACTCGGATTCAAAAGTCTATTATGAGAAGTAATTGCCAATTCCCTTTCCAAATCTCCAAGGGGCTTTTTTTCTTGTTTAAGTTCCACACAGCTTGGTTTGCATTAATGCATATCATATGACTGCATGGTTCTTCCAGATGTGTTAAATTACTACATATGGAGGAAGACAATATTGAGAAGAAACATCTGCTTCAATTGTGTGAAAAATCTGCAGGAAAAGCACTAGAGCACACAGATGGCTTTTACTGTTAAAGCCTCAGCCTTCTTAACATGCTTGACAGGACATAACTGTGATCACTACAGATAATACACCAAGTTCAATGAAGCAGAAATTTGTCACTGTAAAGCTGCTTGGGGGGGGTAGAAAACTTTCACAGAAAATTTAAAACTATGGCAATATAATGTATTGCTGTTAAAAATTCCTTTTTTTTACCCCATGTAAAGCTGTATTTTTGGAGTCAGAAGAATTTATCCTGTCTCCATAGAGCCAAGTTTTGACATGGTGAAAATGCCTTGCTCTACAGCAGCATTAGTGCTCAGATTTCCTAACTCTTATCTCTATTTTATTTTTTCCCCATTCCGTCTGGTGTCTAACCCAAACAAAAGCACACCCTACTTTGTAAGTTAACTAGATAGTAATAAGACAGTCTTTTTTGCCACAAGAATAACACTCCTCTCACAAGACTCAATGATTTAGAGAGTCACAGAGGTTAAAGACTTACCAATGTAGGCTTCAGAATCACCAATGTACATTTCTATGCAATGTCCAAGCATTGTGACTGAAAATGTGTCATCCCTCCTGAGACCAAGAGCCTATCCAAAAAAAAAAAGTATTTAGTAGCAAATAAAACAGTAGGAAATTTTCATCTAAATTCTGCAACGGTTCACTTGGTTGTTTTGTTGTTCCACAGTGCTGTCTGAGCATAGTCTTCACTGTAAAAGCAAAACATTGCACAACTCAAGTAACAGCATCACATGAACTGGCTGCAGTAGTAAGCAAGCAAAGCACCAAAGCAAAACCAGAAAGGGATATATATACACAGAGAACCATACGTGAATCATGAGATATAACATATGCTGCTGTTTATGTAGTGTAAAATTTCTCCTTCAAGGCATAGGTTGGAAGTATTTAAAATTATTTCAGCTGCATGAGAAGCTTATGCACATAAAATATAAATTGCAATTATGACACTCCAAGTTTGCCATAGAGCCAATTTTTTTACCTAATCAATGGAAAACTTTAGAAAGTATTTTTTAAAAAAAATTAAGATTATAAAATAAGTATTCATTTCGAAGCTGCAAAAAATGCTAGTTGTGTGTTCCAAACCCAAACCGGACTGAACAAGTAAATAAGAGCATCCCTGCCCAGCACTTTAGCTGCAGCCAGTTCCATACCGTATGGAAATAGTCGATTGCACTTTCAAAGTTGCCCATTAAGCTGTGTATGTAGCCAATGGCAGAGTAAGTAGAAGCATTCTGAGGAATTAATACTAGAGCCTGGCGATGGTATTCCAGTGCTTCTTCATACTTCCTGTTAGGGTTAAATACAGAAGATGGATTAGTAAGTGCAACACGATTGTGCCAGAACTTAAAAATTACTGCTTTATACTCTGGACATAATAGAATGCACAAAAGACTCATGGATATTGACAATTTTCTTCCTCATTGTAATTGAGAAATCATTGTTCTCCCTATTTAGCAAAACAGTTGCATACAAGAGGCTCTATTTGGAAATGATCTTAGCCATTTGATATGGTAAGTTGCTTTAGATGCTTAATGCTGCTCGTTGTAACATTGGCTTTCATTCTGTAGCTTTCATTTGCCTCCCCAGGGGAGCAATGGAGCAATAATGCATCATTCAAACTGAAAAAAGCTCTCTGGGCAGAAATTTCACAAGCCTGTGCTGCATACACTGGTATTTTTGTCAATCCCATTTTGCCATACTCTCTATCAGAAAAGGAGCTTTACATAGGTCTGTAATTTCGTTCAAATACCAGTCACTCTTTCTTTGAAAATTATCTATTATTACATTTGTTATTTTATAAAACAAGGATTAAATGTACACTATGACATTACTCTGAGAAATTAAATTGTCACATGTGACACCCTAGTTCCACATTGTTAAAAATAAAGATAGCAATCACCTACTCACAACAAATTTTAATGTCTGTAGTGGTACTGAAATTGCATAAACAGCAACACATGAAGTTGTTAAGAGGGCATCAAGTAACAACTGAGGCAGAAAAATGATGCAACTGTTTCCTTGCTGCACCAACCTTTCACATGACTGCAATTTTATTTTCACACATAGTATTTACATGTGCAATTGACTACCACTGTATTTTAATATGCTGCTTTCAAATTTCAACCACATAATATCAGTGAGCAGGCTTATATCCAGAAAGTTGTTTTGTAATAGCCATACCATGTGTTACAAACACTACTAAATTAGTTATTACAGCATTTTTTAAGTTCTCAAAGCATACGTACAGCAGCCTAAATTCTCAACTTGATTTTCTTGAAAGATGGTTTACAGGGATACAAAAATATATTAGGTTTGATTTCTGAACCTGAACAAATACTACAATGCAAGTTGTACAAAGCATGATGTAAGCAGTTATTAACTTAGTGTAGAAATTAAAAAAAAACAAAAATAATTATAAACAAAACAAGTATTTGGAAAAAACCTGCAATTATACTCATGAACAGATTGCAGAAGCAGTGCCTTTTGTTTGATATTGGCACAAGGAGTAACTATTATACGGCCTTATTTCATAATGAAAATGAAGACTAATTGGCAATTTGAGCACAAAGCAATTACTACCAAAGCCAAAGCAGAAGTACAACTTTCATCTACCATAATCATATTCTCATTAGCAGCTTTGAAAATAAAAATTACAGTATACATCAATTGGGCAATTAAAACTGTGACACAAAAAAAAAATTATGGCATTGACTGAATAAAAGAAAACACTGGTTAAAGTCAGATTAAGGTAATTAATGAGAAAACATGTCTCTAGGTTAAAACAGTTAAAGCTTGAATAGGTACTTTGCACTTTTTCTGTTCATGGAATGGAAATGTGAAATGAATTGTGAAATACTTTTGTTCTAAAAAACCATAATGTAATATTTTCTTGCTGTGTTAATGTCACTGAATATTTCTCTTCAATAAAAAAAGTAAGTACTAATCCAAGCAATTAATCAGCATAAACCCACTCTTATGTTAGTTAAATTAGTGAACATGTTCCAGTAGTTGTCAGTAGACAGTTAAAATTCACAACCATACAAAGATCTAAAAGCCCATGACCAATTCTCCTATCTAATAAGAATCAATAATTAGGGAAAGGCTTTTCTATTAAGGACTTTAACTTGTGTGTAGTAAACAGGATATAAGGGGCGATTAATGGATTTGTGTTCACAAGCTGATTTAGAGAATCTTCTTACAGGGTACTTCTACACTGCTCTCATGCAGCACATAATCTTGATAAAAATGAGAGAAAACACATTTGTGCAGCATTACAGAAAAATGTAGCTCCAGTATTCTCTGCTTACTTGAGTTTTCTGCAGACATGTCCTAAGTTGTTCAGTAAAGGCTCCCACTTATCAACTGTTACCTGCAAAATAATGCAGCAATTCAAATAACTGCAGCTTCTCAGACTGTAATTACATTTTGTCTACTTTAAAAAAACCCAAACATACAAATGAGTAAGGCATTCTATTTATCACCAAGAAAAATATCAGGGACACTTTAAATTCTTTACAAAACATGAATTTAAGCTCAAAACCTTTATACAATAACTAGTTTTTCAAATTTTTTCCATTCCCCAAAGCCAATTAAATTTCTTTAAAGGGTCTGATATTTAGGGTAGCAGAAATCATCTCCACATGTGTACTCAGTTCTACCCTCAGGTCAAGAGCCCTTGTTCTTCTAAGACCCAAGACTGAGAAAAAGATCTGGATTTCACTCCCCAGCCAATACTTATTTTTCTTTTAATTTCACAGGGAAACACCCTTTTTGTCTTTGCCTGTAGCACTGAAGACAACGTGTGATGATTCTCATCTAAAAACCCCACATAGCATAAATTGTGACAAGATACTACAGAATTTCCTGGAGCCGTACAAATTTATAATCCTGTATGTTATTTGGAAAAATACCTCATTTCCAATAGCTTTGATTTTTTCCAGTGCATCAAGGAACCACTTTTCTGCAGTTTTCCAGCTAAGAATTGAGGGGGTGGGGGAAAGAAAAGTATATTAGTGAAGTTTTGATTAGCAGTGTGAGAAAACTGTATTGCAAGGAAGAGTTCTTTGACATTATTTCATCATACGAGTAGAATTAGATGTAAAACACAGTAATTTACATTTGGCTCTATTTTGCATTGTGGTCCTAAGAGCTAACAAGACAAAAAATCCAAATCAAACCAAGAATATTGACTAAACACTTGTTCTATCTGTTAGGTTTTTTCCCAGAATATATTTGGAACCTCCTGAGCTGACGAAATGTTTTGCTATACAAAATTTTATAGCATGTGTGCAGAGATGCCTTTTCAGGCATGTAACTACACCATGACAGGCACATGGAAGATAATATTGATCTCTGCATGCTCCTCAAGTATTAAATTATGCCTTTGTTCAATCTTAAACAAGAAAAACAATGTAGAAAGCAAGAATTTGGGGTAAACACCATCTAAACAGAAACCAAAAGACACTATAGTTCCACGTAAGTACTTTAGTAGATATATTGGCACATTACACTTTAGAATAATTAAGATAATATTTAATCCTGTTTTGCAAGCTTACTCTCCATTTTGAAATGCTACCACTCCAACTTCATGCATAACAAAAGGATCTTCAGGTGCAATGCTTAAAGCTTGGCTGAAAAAACGTTCAGCTAACTTGGAGTTGTTGGTCAAACCGTATTCCAGTCCAATATAGAGCATCGGCAAATGACACCTAAAAACCATAAAACAAACCACGTGTTTGTTTTTGTGTGGTTACCAGGAATGGAGTCACAAACTATAAAAAAAATGCCAGTTGTGTTTGCAAGTTTATGTACATCCAATTAAAAGCCGATTTAAATGGAGTATTAACCTAAGGAGGAATTTAAAAGATTTTACATCTCTTTAGTTATTGACAAGAACTTGAACTCCAATACATAATTGTAAACAGCTCTGGAATTACATATACTTTCTCAGTGCTTAAGTTAGTTCTGAGGTTTTTTTGCCTGGTTTCTTTCATACATTTGTATGTATATTTACAGATAGAATGTGAAAGACGCAATAATTAAACGGATTACATTTACCAATATCCACAATGACATACAATAGTTTTATATGCAATATGACACG